>BMAC01000561.1:764678-813585 GCA_014905375.1 Phtheirospermum japonicum | reverse complement strand
TTCTCCTCCGCTCGGCGGGCCCCGCCTCTTGAACCACCGGCCACCCCGCGGCCAGATCGGGTTGCGGAAACAGGTGAAAGCCGATCTGTTGTCGGGCTCGCCGGAGAAGGTGCACGGCCCGTGGATGATGATATACGCGGGCTTTCGTTTCCGGCCCGGGTGTCGTCACCGGGGGGAGGGAGGTTTCACCACGACCCTCCGATGGAAATTCCGGTGGCAGCCGCATGCGGCGCACACCATTCTGGTCGGGGCCGCTGGGCTCGAAAAGCCCGCATCCGTCGAGAACGTAGCCGCGGGCTTCAACCGCGCGGTTGTGCATGCACTCCATGTGCGTCACCATAAAGTTGTTGTTGGCGGCCATTGCAAAGGAAGGAACCAGAAAGAATGATTGTGGAGGCTTTTTTTTTTGTGTGATGTTTTGGTTAGGGTTTCGTTGGGTATATATAAATGGGGAAATGTGGTTTGCATCAAGCCAAAAGTGGTGTAAATGCAGTTTCTCATTGCTTAGCTTTTTGACATAAATGAGATTCTTCATTTTTAAAAGTCTTGTTTATGGTTTATTACTGTGTTTTTATTTTGTGCAGGTTTGGAATTGTTTAGTAGATAATTGCAGTTTAAACTGAAGAGACGATCGTTTTTAACTGTTTATGATGCGTTCACGGCGTGCGTGTATAAATATTATTTTTCGAGATTAATAATGTTTTTCTTGTTCACGAAAAGAAAAACTAATTTAGGTCGTTCTTGTTACTCGTTACTTGTTACGCCTACAAGGTTGAGTTTATTTTAACTAGAGTATTTAGGATAAAATATTTACCTAATGGATTATATGGGAATTGACCCTTGCAATTATAATTGTAGCTTGATGATTAACGAGTGAGATATACATTAAATGCAGATAAATAGCTCTCTTAAATTAATGTTCATAAATTTATGGCATACCAGTATAATCATGTTATTTCCAATTTTGGTATTTAATTTCCTTACTCGTTAAAAATTAAGGATCGGAACAAATTGAATGACATACAACTATGTACATGAAATTCAAATTCAAAGTTTATTCATTTTCCCCTCTTCATTTGAACCATCAGGGTAAGTCCTTTTGTCATTAAATTAGTTGGTATCAAAGTTTCACACAGTGGAATTCAAACTTAAACATGGCTTAAACATCTTCTTAACATTCAAACTTAAAGCTGATAAAACAGTTTTTATTACATCGATACCACTGGAATTATTACACAAGCAGGAAAGATCTAGGAGTGTGTTTTGTGGTTTAGTTAAAATCTGGAAATGGTTAAGCAACAAGCAATAGTACCTCATAAGGAACCAAAAACTTGTGCATAACCTCTTTTTAAAGCCTCTTGACACTTAAAAACGCTATGACTGACTTTAATACCCTGTTAATACTTGGGCACAGGATGCTGAACTCCTTGATCTAAAACCCGACCATTTTGTGTTTTTATATTTTGTGCAGGTTTAATGTTAAACAACAGTACAAGCCACAACGACCTGAAGGGAGTAGGTCGCGGGACTTCGAAATGATGTGGCGACCTGATAGCTATAGGTCGCTCAACTGGCGACCCAACATATCCAGGTCGCATGGATTACAACCTGATAGATTCAAGTCAAGTGAGTACCGACCTGACAGGTCTCAGCATCAGGAGCCTACAGGACGTCAGATGACGATAGCCCTAAATTAGTACAGTTCAGTTTGTTACAGCTGTCCATTGTACTGTAGCAATGTGAACCACAAGTTTATATTATACCGTTATTATATGTACTGTGCTAAATCTGACCGTAGGATCTAGGGAGACACTAGTCATCTGTATTGCTATAAATAACCATGTAATTCATTAATGTATGGTATGAAAAATATTACTGAGCATACACGCAATACATTCTCTACTTTCCATAGCTCGTTTTTTTTTTTTATAATACTAGCTCGCCATGAGCTCGCAATTTTTCTTTCATGGTATCAGAGCAGGTTTGAGGGCCTGACTCTATTTTTCTTTACAAAATGTCTCACATTAGCTCTTCCTCCTCAACCCAAAATTCCTCATCTCTACCACAGATCGTGTATCCCCAAAGTCTCATTTCAACCAAGTTAGATGAAAATAATTATTTGATCTGGAGACAACAAACCTTGACGACCATCAAAGGCTATGGTCTTGAAGCGTTCATTAAGAAGGGATCTGCAGCGCCACCACAATTTTTAGCCGATGAAAAAAATCAGATAAATCCCCTCTTCTCTGCATGGGAAAGGCAAGATCAAATCTTAGCCTCATGGATTCTATCCTCTTTAAGTGAGAGTATTCTTGTTCTAACTGTTGGCTTCAATACATCTGAAGAAATATGGTCTGCTCTTGAGAATAATTTTGCCACGCAGTCTCAAGCCAAGATAATGCAGTATAGGATTATGTTGCAATCCTTGAGAAAGAATGCACTGTTTATGAAAGAGTATTTGGGAAAGATGAAATCTTGCTGTGATGTTTTAGCTTCCGCGGGGAACAAGATCTCTGAGAAAGACCAAATCTTGCACATTTTGGCCGGACTAGAAAGCGAGTACGACTCAGTGATGGTTAACGTGACGTCCAGGCCGCAGCCCTACACGATAGCCGAGCTGCATGCTCTTTTGCTCAGCTACGAGACCAGATTAGAAACCAACAACAGCAATACCTCGTATGTCAATACGGAAGGGTCCCAGCCATCCATCAATGCTGCTACACAGGTCAACACTGCAAGAGTCAACAACAATTACCAACAGAACAGAGGATTTTCAAGAGGTCGCGGAGGAGGAAGAAACAGTTTCAGAGGAAGTAGAGGAGGAAGAAGAGGTCGCGGAGGAAGGATGAATGGAGGAGATAGAGTTGTCTGTCAGATTTGCTATATTTCTGGACACACAGCAGATAGGTGCTGGTACAGGAATGACAACTCCTACAGTAACACTCAATCCGTCCAGCAGTCAGTTCGAAACCCTTCGCTGCATATGGCACAATTTTGGAATGCTGGAAGCGCGAGCTCGCATTCGTAATATGATACTGATACTCTCTGGTTTCCTGACTCTGGAGCAACTGCGCACGTAACAAACGACCTCGCGAACCTGAATGTGGCCTCTGAATATTCTGGAGGGAACAGGCTCCAAATGGGAAATGGAGCTGGAGTGAACATTGCCCACATTGGTAACTCTTTTTTCAAAACTCCTCTCACTTATAAGACCTTTTTACTCAAAAATCTACTTCATGTTCCCTCAATCACTAAAAGTTTGCTCAGCGTTTCCAGTTTCGCCTCTTATAATAATGTCTTTTTTTGAATTCCATCCTTCTCATTGTCTCATTAAGGATCAAACCACTAAGACCATCTTACTCAAAGGGACAGTTAAAGATGGACTATATCATTTTCATCTACATACCACAAAGCAAGCTGATTATCATCCCTCATCTGCAACACCTTTTGTCATCCGACCTGCTCAGACTTCTTTCGTTTCAAGTTCTCAGAATAAAGAGCCTGTTTATGATCTATGGCATTCTAGATTAGGTCACTCTAGTCAAGATGTAATAGATAAGGCTTTGAAAAGCTGTAATATCCCTTACAACAGCATTAATAAAAGTTTGTCTTTATGTTCAACTTGTATGTTATCAAAGAGTCACAAACTCCCATTTCCTAATTCTCTTTTTGTTAGTTCCCAACCACTTGAGCTCATCCACTCCGACCTCTGGGGAC
The DNA here is from genome assembly GCA_014905375.1 of Phtheirospermum japonicum. Lineage (NCBI taxonomy): Eukaryota > Viridiplantae > Streptophyta > Magnoliopsida > Lamiales > Orobanchaceae > Phtheirospermum > Phtheirospermum japonicum. The sequence goes on along the minus strand of BMAC01000561.1, from coordinate 809,868 downwards.
CTGCCCCTATCAAATCATCCAATGGTTTTCTTTACTACGTGAATTTTATCGATCACTTCAGTAGATATACATGGATTTATCTTCTCAAATCCAAATCCGAAGTTTCAGATACTTTTGTCCATTTTAAAAATCTTGTTGAAAATCAATTAAACTACAAAATCAAAAATTTCCAATTCGATGGGGGGACTGAATATAAACCTCTTGCTAAGGTTCAAGACAGTGGTATAAATCATAGGATATCTTGCCCTTACACACCAGAACGGAATGGTGTATCTGAAAGAAAGCTTAGGCATATCGTGGAGATGGGATTGTCCCTGCTCGCTCACTCAAACTTACCTCTCAGATTCTGGGATGATGCTTTCACTACCTCTGCCTACATTATTAACAGAATTCCCTGCAGAGCAAATCTTTACAAAACTCCCCTTGAGTGTCTCTTCAATCAGCGACCTGATTATAACTTTCTTAAGGTTTTTGGCTGTCTCTGCTATCCGCACATCAGACCCTATAATTCCCATAAACTTCAATACAGGTCGCTTCCATGTACTTTCCTTGGTTACAACACTCAGTATAAAGGTTACAAAGTTCTGTTACCATCTGGGAAGGTGATAATTTCCAGAAATGTTGTGTTCAGCGAGCATGAATTTCCATACAGGTCCAAACAGGTCGCTAACTCTCCACATTATAGTTTGTCGCCTTTACCACCAACACATTCGCAACCACCTCAATATCATACTCTTCCCTTTCCATCCTCTCAATCAGACACACCATCCACACCTCTGAACGATGTTCCCACATCTAAGGTCGCACCGCCTGATTATGCTCCTCTTTCCCACCATTCACCTCCGCGAAATGACTGCAGCTCGCCTCAAGGCTCTAACTCTACGGTTCCTCTCGTTGTTCAATTTCCACCTCTTTCTCCTGCTCACTGTGGACCCTCTCAACCATGTCCATCCCAAAATTTCCATCCCATGCTGACCAGGTCCAAGGCTGGTATTCACAAGCCTAAGATACTATCAGTCGAGGTCATCAATGAAGATGATGAACCATTGAATGCTCACCAAGCCCTTCAGATTGGAGTTTGGAAACAAGCTATGCATGCTGAATCAATGCACTTATTACAAATCGCACTTGGACATTAGTTCCAGCACCTGAGGGGAGAAAACATAATTGGTTGCCAGATGGGTGTTTAAAAACCAAGAGAAACACCGATGGATCAGTTGCTAGACACAAAGCGCGTTTGGTTGCCTCAAGGTTTCTCTCAGCGAGCTGGTTTTGATTTCTCTGAAACGTTCAGCCCGGTTGTCAAACCAACAACAATAAGGATAATCTTAAGCATTGCAGTTTCTTGTGGATGGAATGTTAAGCATCTTGATATTAATAATGCATTCCTACATGGCGACCTGCAGGAAGTGATTTACATGAGACAGCCTCCCGGTTTTGAACAAAAAGGCAAACAACTTGTATGCAAACTCACCAAAGCCCATTTATGGGCTTAAACAGGCCTCCAGAGCATGGTTTGGCAAGATTCAAGGAATACTCCAAGGTCTTGGATTTACAGGTTCAAAAGCTGATGCTTCCCTCTTTTACAGGTTAAAGAATGGGTCAAGAATTTATCTCCTCATTTATGTAGATGACATACTGATCACAGGGAGCGATGAGAACGAGGTCGCTTCGGTAGTTGCCAAACTTAAAGAAGGTTCTATCGCTAAAGGAACTGGGTAATGTTAAACAGTTTTTGGGAAATCCATTTTACCTCATCCAATGATGAAATGCATTTGAGTCAAGGGCAATACATAAGAGAGCTCCTCAAGAGAGCTAATATGCTATCATGTAAGCCGGTTCCAACTCCAATGATCACTTCAAATAACCTATCCAGATTCAAGGGGAGCAGCGCGGGCATAAACCCTACTCTTTACAGAAGCCTAGTCGGAGGTCTGCAGTATGTCACTATTACGCGGCCTGAAATATCCTTCAGTGTTAACAAGGTTAGCCAATTCATGGCTAATCCCTTAAATACGAGCTGGCGAGCACTGAAGCGAATTTTGAGATATTTGGCGGGCACTATTGACCATGGGTTGAGAATAACAAAAGCACAAAATTTTCATCTGACTGGTTTTTCGGACTCAGATTGGGCTGCCGACCTCGATGATAGGAAGTCTATCAGTGGCTCATGTGTTTATCTTGGCAATAATCTAGTGTCCTGGAGTTCGAAGAAACAGGGATTTGTGTCGAGGTCGAGCACGGAGGCAGAATACAGGAGCTTAGCGAACACTGTGGCAGAAATGACCTGGATAGGCTATCTGCTCAAGGAATTGAAAGATTGGATCAGCTCGCACACCTACCGTATGGGTAGATAATCTCAGCACGATTGCTCTGGCATCAAATCCCGTCCTGCATGCAAGAACCAAGCACATCGAACTTGATCTTCATTTCGTTAGAGACAAGATTCTTTCACAACAGCTCGCAGTACAACATGTTCCTTCTTCAGAACAGATAGCTGATATTCTGACTAAACCTTTGAGCGAGCAATTCTTCACCAAGCTCAGAGATAGATTGAGAATCTTATCCAAGAGCTCGTTCGAATTGAGGGGCCGTGTTAAACAACAGTACAAGCCACAGCGACCTGAAGGGAGTAGGTCGCGGGACTTCGAAACGATGTGGCGACCTGATAGCTATAGGTTGCTCAACTGGCGACCCAACATATCCAGGTCGCATGGATTACAACCTAATAGATTCAAGTCAAGTGAGTACCGACCAGATAAGTCTCAGCATTAGGAGCCTACAGGACTTCAGATGACGATAACCCTAAATTAGTACAGTTCAGTCTGCTACAACTGTCCATTGTACTGTAGCAATGTGAACCACAAGTTTATATCATACCGTTATTATATGTACTGTGCTAAATCTAACCGTAGGATCTAGGGCAACACTAGTCATCTGTATTGCTATAAATAGCCATGTAATTCATTAATGTATGGTATGAAAAATATTACTGAGCATACTCATAATACATTCTCTGCTTTCCATAGCTCGTTTTTTTTATAATACCAGCTCGCCATGAGCTCGCGGTTTTTCTTTCATTTAATTTAGTAGGTAATTTGATGCATTACAGGGACACAAGTATCAACTAGCGAGAAAATAAAAAGAAGATTCTCAAGATATATTAATATTGTCTTTAAAAAGGAGATTCTTATGATATACTCCCTCCGTTTCTTAATAAGTATCGTTTTAGAGTTTTTATTTAAAATTAAGGAACATAATATTTGACCAATACATCCTCAATCAATTAATAATATACACATTTAATTACTTCAATTTTTTTCCTTTAGTTATTCTATTACCATAAATTTGTTTATATTTCTTAAAATAAGTGGGGATAAAACTTGAATAAAGTGGCGAAAATTTTTAAAACGACACTTAATTTGAAATAAAATTGAGTATCTAAAACGACACGTATTTTAAAACGGAGGGAGTATTAATATTGTATTTCCTATTCTATTTTGATAGCATTATTTTTATTTATTTTTCAAGTTAGACAATAAAGAAGTATTATCTTAACTACTGGCTTTCATATATACTTGGAAAACTAGTGTCGGCCTGTTAGCAAGCAAACAAAAGTCAGAAGAAATCGGGCTCTGGTTTGGATGACCAACCCTGGCAAGCAGGCAAGATGAAGAAGAGCTCAGGTCTGGATGATCAGTCCTGGCAAACAAGGCGACCTGTTTCCTGGTCTGAAACCTCTTCCACCTCGTCCTCTGTAGCTGTTGTTCCTTCCTCTGCCACCTCTTCCAAGGTGACGACCTCTTCCTCTGTTTGCTCTTGCACCAGTCCAGATGTCCTTTTTCTGACCAGAGAACTAATAGGCGATGTTGATAGTAGGGCTTGATCCTTCTGTGTTGATGAAGTTGGATGCATTTCCAGCTTCCACTCTATTCTCAAAGCTTAATAATATAGGTAGAATGTTTCTGAGAGTGAGTGAGTCACTCCGGGTTGTAGCTGCTGCCACCACCGGGTCAAAATCTCCTCCAAGTCCGGTGAGAACATGCATTGCTTGATCTTCTTCTGAAACTGGTTGACCAGCTGAAGCTAGCATTTAACAGCAAGTTTTGACTTTGTTAACATATTCTCTGATGCTCATGGTTCCTTTCTTGATAGAGGAGAGCTGCATCTTGTACTGCATCTTCCTAACTACAGTTTGACTGGAAAAGTTGGCCTCCAGAGTTTGCCATATTTCTCTTGAGGATGCAAGACCAACCATCATGGTAAGTAGACTTTCAGAAAGAAAGGAGAGAAGCCAGGATGCTAACAACTGATCTTGCCGAACCCAGAGCAGGAACTCCGGGTTTACTGATCCTTCGGCGATTTGGGATGGGGGTCTGATTTCTCTAGTGAGATAGCCTTCAAGACCGTATCCTCTGACGGCTGTGTAAACTTGCATTTTCCAAAGTAGATTGAGTCATTTAGTTTGATTGAGATGAGTTGATTTTGCAGCTGGATAGCTGAGTTTGAGCTTTGAGAAGAAAGAGAAGTATTTCGAATTAATGAGTGAGAGCTCGCTTGAGCCTCATGATATGGAGGTGTGATATCCTCCATGAGATATAAGGGAATGAAAGAAGGAGACGAGAGAAGAGGTGTTCAGAGTCAGGTAAAAATATGCTCTGATTCCATGAAAGAAAGTAAAGAACTCATATTTGGGAAATATTTAGGGTGCGATTGGATATACTTTCTTTCAATTTCGTTTCGTTTCAATAGTAAAAAGTGAAAATAAATTTTTTTAGGGAGATAAAAATTTTTGGGAAATAATGATTGGATATAAATACTATTTGTTTGTAAGTAATTGGATATCCGACACCAAAAAATAATCTCAAAATCCAAAACCGACCCGACCCGACAAACTGTCTGAACCACCACCACTGCCGCACAACGCTATCGGTACCACCACCACAGCCGCACAACAGTGGACAACCCAAACGAAACCCAAACCGTCTCTGCTGCCTACCAATCTTATCCCGCGGCCCGACTTTTTGAAAAGCCCGAATTCCTGAAAAATCACAAAAACCACCACCACCACCACCTGCTTCCCGAAAAAAAAAACAAAAAAAAAAAACGTCATCGTTTCAGCCATCACCACCGCTGCCTGAACGGAACCCAACACCAACCCCATGAGAATCGGCCGAAGATTCTGACCGAGCCGCCATGAACCACCCACCCAATTTCCAAAACCCAGCCAGCCAACCACCGGAGCCACCCTTCCATTAAATCGTCGGCCAAACCCATCATCTTTCAACCATAGCTGCGACGTCCATCTTCCTCCGGGACCAAATCCGAAATCGCCACCCCAACCGCCGCTCTTCAGCCACTGATTTTAGAAAATTCGGCGAACCCATAAGAACGCCGCCACTTCCTTCTAAAGTCGGAGCCCGCCGTTGTCGCAGCCGCCGTCGCCTTCGCCCCAATTGCCGCTGCCCTCGTCGGAGCCACCGCCATGGAGAAATTGAAGGAGGATGATTCGCCGACGGGACCCGAACTCCTACCGACGCGCGTCATTGCCGGAGGTTTTGCCCAATCGCCGATTATCGTTCTTGGAGAAGAGAGGGCCGGCTGATTCCCTTCATCACCATTGTTGTGTTTTTGGGAAAAGGAAGGGGATAAGAAACGGGCAAGGAAAAAAAGAGAGAGAAAAAAAGAAAGAGAAAGTGGGAAAAAAAAGGTTGTCTAGCGAAAAATATTTTAGTATTAATATCCATTCACTTTTTCTTTTTTCATTAGATGAGTGAAAAAAAATTTGGCTTCCAAGCACCACCTTAGTATTCAACTTTTCTCAGACTTCATTCAATCATATTTCGATAATTACATCAGGGAATGTCGCCACTATTTATAGTAAATGTTAACCTTAAAATATGTGGCTAAGATTGCTACAGTACACTATTTCAAATCGTGTGGTCACTATTGTTACAGTACATCCTAACAGCTGGATGTACTAGATTAGGGCTGACATCATCAGCAGACTTCAGGTAGGTTGTCCTCATCTGAGGCCCATTGCTAGTAGTACGTTCGACATCTGGGCGACCTCTCGTACAACCTGAGAGGTCGCCAACCTTGCGACCTGACCAGGCGACCTGAACTGATCAGGTCGCTCTCTATTACTTGTAACAGGTTGAAACGGAACATTTCGTGTGACTTTGGTTGCAATATATAATTAACTTGTTAATTGTAGTTGGTGTAAACCTTTTTTAAATTTCGTATTAATTCTTGATTTTACTAATATTGCAACTAAAATAAATATGTAATTAACTTGTTAACTGTAGTTGGTGTAACCTTTTTTTCAATTTAATAGTAATTCTTGATTTTACTAATATTGCAACTAAAATAAAGAAGTTAATAAAATATTTTTGTAATAGTATTAATTGATAGTAGAAGTTATCCACCTTTATGGGGATTGATAGTATGCATATTTGGTTGGATTAATAGCGTGCCCAAATGCATAAATTTGAAACCATGTGGCAAATATATTATTGATTGAATTAGTGAGGTATGTAGATATATATATGTGTGTGTGCGTGCGCGCGTGTGTGGATGGATGAGTTCCAATGAGAACTCTCTATTATTTGCGAACCTGTAAATTAGTGTTTTTATTATATACTAGCAGTAATTTTATTATATAATTACAGTGCTTTATATATATTTCAGTTATATGCACCACAAGTGCTTTTATTATATAATCGTAATAATGCTTTTAATCAAATAAGAAACTATAAAAAAATTAATTAATCCATTTAATTAGATATAAGACTCATAATTATATGATTTTCATTTGAACCTAATCCTCCCCCTCTATATGGATATGAAAGTGCTTTCTTTAATACTAAGTTGCAGATTTCCAAAACTTAATACACCCAAATGATATAAATAATAAAAATGACTACCATATTTTTACGGTACCATACCATAACTCCCATTTCCATATCTACAATTATTAAGATTCTAATATGAAAAAAATTAAACTTAATTAAATAAAAAATGGTGCGTGAAGAGACCTATAAGCAATGTTTTAAAAATCGGACCGGTGAACGAACCGGTCTCCTCACCGGTTCACGGTTCAACCGCCGGTCCAACCGTAATAATAAAAACATAATATTCTTAATTATATAGTATGAAATATTATGTAATGTATTAATATAAATATTAATTTGATTCGTATTTGGAAAAAGTAATTGATTTATTATATAAACATGCTTAATTTATTTATACTCTATTAAACATATTAATGTAATTCTTTTGTTATGTGATATATAAGTCATAAATCACTATCTTAATTATTTGTCTAGATTATTAAGAGAGAGAAAAATAAAAAAATAAAATTGACCGAACATAATTTATTTATTTCATATCGCTTGATTAGGTTCCATGGATCATTAATATAATTATGCCAATTTAGTTGAATCATACACAATATTTTGCACATAAAAAACGGTTTGACCGGTTCAACCGATTTTTTTGCCGATTTTCAGCGGTTTAACCGGTTTTGACCGGTTCTTGACCGATTTAACCGCTAAAATTTTATAGGTGTGATCGGACCGGGTCAATGGTCGGTTCCCAATTTAACCGGTTGAATCGGCCGGTCCGATCTGGTTTTTAAAATAGTGCCTATAAGTTCCAATAAATAATTATTAATAATTTATTTTTATGATAAGTAATAAGACTCCTCGCAAGTGAAAATAAACATTTCCAGCGGTCACTCCTGAAATACGTTACCGTTTCACCACCTTTGTCGTTTACATTTCAAAGGTGCTTCCTTTTGGAAATCTATGGTACGTTTTTTCACTATTAATATTATTATTATTATTATTATTTTCTCAGCTCAATTGTTTCTTTTTCCTTCTTTCTTTCTCAAAGAATTTCACTACGGTATTTGATTTCTGTAGAGATATTGATGTTGTGCGGGATTTGATTTCTGTAGATATATATATATCCGGTTTTACACTAACCGAGATATCTGAAAATGGAGAAACATATGCGCGATAGACAGTGATTGCTAGGACTGAACTACCTGAGCGATTCTATTAGGGCTCAGATTAGGATTAGTTGAGTTGATAAATGCTAGGCTTGCTTTATCAGGTATATAGGTCTAAATGTTGTTGTTGTTATTTATTTTTATGTAGAAAATTGAGTGATTCTGAAATTGGAGAAAGCTYTGTGATATTCTTTGGCAAGATRGTTTGTTGTTGGATCTCTGGAAAATTGYGCGATTATGAYAATGGATTGTTTGTACATGAATTAAGTTTAATCTATAGGTTTATAGTCATGTAAACATTAGTACGAAGGGAAATCGCATTTTTTCATGATCAATGGGTGTCTCAAACGAAAAGAAAGATTAACTTTTACGCATGGCCCCACTTGGTCGTTGCTGTTTTTTGGCACGCGCGTGAACTGCTTGCGAACGTTGGAGATGTTGATTATTCATGCTTGACTTGTGGAATTATTCTTCGTAAACGGTGGTGGTGTGACATTATGTCTTTGCCTTCTTTGGTAATTGACACTTCTAATAATATAAGTAGTTAAAGTGAAGGGACTTTAGTATTTAGTTGAATTTAAGAATAGGAGAATGAACAAGGGATCATCTCAACTTTTTCAATACAATAAATAAATTTTAAAAAAAGTTTCATAAATTTYGGACTGACCAACTTGGAAAAAGCCTGCAGTTCCTTGAGCTTAAGTAGAGACAACAAAAAAGACCCTAATTAAACTCCTTTTCTCCATCTAAAATGTTAATATAATGAAACCCTATTGAATGAACTTCTTCAATTAATTAAGGGCTAATTCATTTTTGATTCTTTGTTGACGCATGTGGTTGAAGAACCAATTTTTTAATGTCATCCTCGTTATCCCGATCTCCGAACATATACAGTCAACTTCTTCATCTTAACATCTTTGACACGTTGCTTTCCGCAACTGCCTCTTATTCTCTCGCTCTGTGCCCCATGTAAAATTTTAATTTTCATCTTTGTGCCACGTTTGCACATGAGGAGTCCACATGTAAAATTATCTATATTTAAGTGCTCTTTCCATTGAATTTTATTGATTACAATCATGTATTATTTTAATTTGCAAAAGCTGATTCATGTGGATAGGCCAAATGTAATGTGCGATAGTAGATAGTACTAAATTTTTAGGTGGAATGAAGGCGCTAGTCATCTCATAAATTGGAGAATCATAATTACATTATTTATTAGCAATTTATCATGCGCTAATCAACAATACTCCCTTAACATCAACAACCGTCGAGAATGCATCTCCTAACATGTGGTACATGGTGGTGGTGCATCTTTATACATAGAGAGTGTATGCTTCAATCCAAAAAGTGTAGTTAATGCTTTGATTGTGTAACTGGATTACAGAAATGTTAAGTTTCTGCTGGAAATGAGATTCCTCGATGTTGTGATTAATCCTCAAGCTGTTCATGTTGTGTGCCACTGCAATCTAATTTTGTAAATGGTGTGCACATTATGTGCATGGACTCCCCAGTTTGAGGGTCGTGACTTAAACGGAGATCCACCTTCTCAACTCAAGTTGCCCACTTTCCTGATTTCAGGATTACAATCCAAGCAATTTAAATTTATTATTAATTGTTGGGTATTCTGCATTTATTGTTTATATTTCAATATAATTAAATTTGACTTTGTCTTTTTCCTTGAAGCTTGGCCTTATAAATGGCTGAACAATAGAAAGAAAGAAAGAAAAAAAAACAAAACTTCCCAACCTGCCCCCTATGTGACTCGAACTCAAAATCTAAGCCCCCTATGTGACCCGAACTTCAATTAATTTTAAGCAAACCAGGAACATAGCCACGTGCTTGTGCATTGTGCATCACCATAACTTCAACCTTGGACCTATTGTTGTTGTTGGTGGCCATTTCAAGGAACCATGAGAAAGAAGACTATATGACAGTGGAGGCTTTTTTTCTTTTTGTTGTAGGGTTTGTTGAAGTTGGTTTTGTTGGAAAACCAGGTGGGTTTACATCAAGTCAAAATGTTTGTTGTGGTGCCGTATTTGCGCATGAGGAGACCACATAAAGTTATATATAGTTGAGTGTTCTTTTCATTTGAATAAAAAAGATTTTTTTTTTAATTACAATCATGTATTATTTTACGAGGATAGGTTAAATGTAAAATCTAATGCTGAATGGTTTGTCATAATGGGACTTGCATGTGATATGCCTTTGTAATGTGCCATTGTAGGTAGTATTAAATATTTAGGTGGAATGAAGGGGCTAGTCATCTCATATAATTTATAATCATAATTACATTAATTATTAGCAATTTATCAAGCGATAATCAACTATTGCCCCTTTATATCAACAATGTCGAGACCTGAGATGTGTTGCAGCGRAGTTATGCGGGCAATTCTTGTACGTAACAAGAACTTGTTGCCTTGTTACACATATGTTGTAGTTGTTTGCCATCTTAGAACCAGGGAAACAGAAAAATATTATTAGGGTTTAGGTATTGTTTGAAGAAGATTTACAGAGGTGTTGGTGTTTGTGGCTTGTGGTGGTGGTGGGTATTTATATTTGGAGATACGTGTGTATGCAGCAATTTAAAATGTGATTTGTGCAATTTGATTGCATAACTGTATTACAGAAATGCTGAGTTTTTGCTGTAAATGATCCATGTTCGTTGATTAGTGGTTGATAAACTATTTATGATGTTTGTGTTTAATTGTTATATTTTCTAGATTGGTTATGTTTCCATTAAAGATAAGACATGTTAATTTATGTAGTGTTATATTAGCGCAATGCTCATGCTATTCCTATTTTTATTTTTTATTTTGGGTAATGGTTGATTGTAAAGTGTTTATGTGGATCTATTTATGATCTGGTTTTAAGAATSAGWGAGTAACTAGTAGTTTTAATATAAGAAATGAGGTAAATTGTGAGTATAAGATGCAATATTATGAYCCATAGACTGAATCTGTATTTTTTTGAAAATATAATAYTTCATTTACTTATCATTTTAAATATTTTAGAATTCCTTATTTAGTTGTAGATGTAATTTGCAAGAGCTCTCACTTTTTCCCTTTGYTCTTATCTTRATTCCTTAGATAGTGCATTAGTGTTTTGTTYTTTCATGGTCGTGMAGACAATTTCAGAGGATTGTAAGGATGTAAAGTAGAAAAAAAGATGACATTGGTCATATGTAATCCTATGGTGTTTGGTAATATAGATGGAAATCAGTGAGTTATTGTGGACCTAAGTTRTAGTTGCATTTGAAAAGTGGAGGATTATAAKTGAACTAAGTCATCAGTGTATGAAACTAAGACAGTACCATAAAAACTTGATGTATTTAATGTAATTAAGACAGTAACAGAACCCCTAATATGAGTTCGCGCCTGCAAGAACTTCATCAATTAATTACGGGCTGCTTCATGTTGAATCTGAATTCGCGCCTGAGTTTGGAGATCCAATTTTTCAACGTCATCCTRGTTATCCCGATCTACGAGCATARATTGCGAATAATAACGAAATATCTTCCACTCGTTTTTGATAACKACACTTATCWTYTCGACCTCCCTCGCTATTCTTCTACTCRGCCTGGCGGGCCCRGCCTCCTGAGKCACGGGCACATCCGRGGCAGATCGAGTTGCGGAAATAGGTGAAAGTAGATCTGATGCCCGGATCGCCGGAGAAGGTGTACATAGAATGAGTAAGGTTGCTTAAACAGGATCGTTAAGAATATCAACTTAATTCTGAAGTCAAATAAGATGAAACCCTAATAAAACCTTTTTAAAACCAAATCTCAATTGGCGTCCGTGTCATTTCTTGATGCCGAGGGAGTGCACATTATTTGCATATATTTCTAGTAATCTAATCTAAATTACATTATGTGCACACGATAGGCTAGTTTGTATGGTCAATATAGTATGCACCAAGCCAAGATGTTATAAATGCAGTGACAACTATTTATGACGTGCGTGTTTACTTGTTATTTTTTCTAGATTCGTTATGTTTCTATAAAAGCGAAAACAAGTTAATCTACTTTTATTTTGGGTAATGGTTGATTGTAAAGTATTTATGTGTATCTAATTATTATTTGATTTTAAGAATGAGAGAGTAACTAGTAGTTTTAAAATAAGAAACGAGGTAAATTGTGAGTTTAGGATGCTATTATGAACCTTAGACTACGTCTCTAATTTTTTTGAAAATATAGTAATTCATTTACTTATCATTTTAAATATTTTAGAAAACATTCTTTAGTTGTAGATGTAATTTGCAAGAGCGCTCGCTTTTTCCATTTGATCTTATCTTTATTCCTTAGATAGTTCATTAGTGTTTTTGTGGACCTAAGTTCTTGCATTTCAAAATTGGAGGATTATAAATGAACTATCATCACGGTATGAAACTCAGACATTATCATAAAAACWTGGTGTATTTAATGAAATTAAGCAGTAACAAGACCCCTAAWATGAAAACCTAGCTACTGAAAGAACTTATTCAGTTAATTACGGGCTGCTTCATTGTTGATTCTGAGTTTGGAGATCCAATTTTTCAACATCATCCTTGTTGCTTGACATAACCTCTCTTATCATCTCGACCTGTTCCCTCGTTATTCTTCTACTCCGCCCGGTGGGCTCCGCCACTTGAGCCAATGGCACACCCACGCCAGATCGGGTTGCGGAAACAGGTGAAAGTCGATCTGTTGTCGGGCTCGCCGGAGAAGGTGCACGGCCCGTGGATGATGATTGATGTGGGCTTTTGTTTCCGGCCCGGATGTCGTTACTTGGGGGAGGGAGGTCCACCACAACTCTCCAGTGGAAACAAAGTAGCCATTTTCTTTTTGTTTGATTCAACCATGTATTATTTTAATTTGCAGAAGCTGATTCATGAGGATAGGTTTAAATGTAAAATCTAATGTTGAATGTTTTGTCATAATGGGGATTGCACGTGATGTGCTTTAGTAATGTGCAATAGCAGAAAGTAAAGTACTAAATATTTGGAGGAATTAAGGCGCTAGGCATCTCATATAATAGATAATCATAGTTACATTATTTGTTAGCAATCTAGAATGAACTAATTAACAATTAACCCTTTACATCAACAGCTGTCGATAATGTACTAGCAATCATGTGGTACGACTGTACATAACAATAACTTGTTGCCTTGTTACATGGCTGCTATTGTTGTTTGCCATCTTAGGGTTTGGGTTTTGTTTGAAGAAGATTTGCAGAGGTATAGGCATTTGTAGCTTGTGGTGGTGGTGGGTATTTATTTATATATGGAGAATTGTGTGTGCATCAAACCCATAATATAATGTGATTAATGCTATTTGATTGTGTAACTGAATTACAGATATGTTGAGTTTTTGCTGTAAATGATCTATGTACGTTGATTAATGATCGATAAACTATTTATGATATGCGTGTTTAATTGTTATTTTTCTAGATTAGTTATATTTCTGTTCAACAGAAGAAAAAATAATTTGCTTAGTGCTATATTAGCGCAATGCTCATACTATTCCTCTTTTTCTAATTATTATTTGAAGCTCGATTTGGCTCGTTAAGGATGACGTAATTCTCATTTTATCGACGTATTATGAAAATTAGGTTTACTAATCATTAATCACTTGGTAGGTTTTCGAGTTTGAGCTCGAGCTCGAGTCAGGATTCCTATTTTTCTAGTCTAGCTTGATATGGGCTCGAGCCGAGTTCGATAACCCAATACTTGGTTCGATTAGACTCAATTAACAGCTCTACTCAGGATCTCTTATTTTCGGGTCCGGGATCGGTTTATTATGTGTCCTTTCACCGGGTGTCACATTTTTAGATTGGTCGCTTTGTTGTGCTTTTATGTTAACCTTGTTTTTGTTGCATGATTGAATAAAAAAAAAAAAAAAATGACGCAACTTGAAAGTTTTGAGGTGATTGGATGAGATGAAAATGTCATGTTTGACATTGATGTGATATAAAAATAGTAAAATAATGTTTGGATATGGTTGGTAATTAAGGGAATATTTGAGTGTGCTTTGAAAAAATGTATATCAGGGTGGTTGATAAACATCTTCAATTGGTATTAGTAGATGAGTGGTTCATCGAGCATTCGCTCCATCAAAGGTTTTTGTTGCGTGGCTGTGAAGACAAAAACTGTGCATCATTACCACTTCTTATTACAGGTTTTTGCGTTCTTTTCATTCTATTTTGCAGTTGAAAGTTCTCAGTTTTTCACATATTCGCTAATATGTATGTACCTATAGAGATGATCTTTTAGTAGATAATATAATGACTCTTATAATTATGTTCAATAATATTCTAAAAATGACCAATATTCTGTTGGCAGGGTTAAGTGGTCAGAATTAAATGCTTTGACTTGTATAAATGGTTTACGTAATTATTATGATGGTCATAGCCCTGATCTTCTGTGCTACGTTGTTGCATCCGGGGATTTTTGTCGTGAAACATGTATAAGCATTGAATTAGCAATAAATAACGAGATCTTAGCTTTATCTCTTTCTCGCCGCTTTTAGCTCGAGAAAGATGGCAATGATGTTATGATAAATTAATTAGTAATGTATTATGTCACTGTCATTCAGGCAAAGCTCTTGTTATACTGAATGTGCCTCTACTTATGGACACCTTTTTAGAAGAAACCAAAGTAACTTATATATATATATATATATATATATATATATCTTCTTTGTCCAATCATATTCTGAAAATTATAATTAAATTTCATTTAAAGGGTGAAGCAATATAAATTTGATAAGGAACAACCCAAATATTGTGCTCAAACCATTTCTGCCAGGGTGATGGAACAAAATGGAAGAGTAAATCTTTCCCAAAAAAAGGAAAAAACAAACAAACAAAAGATCCAAAGAACATAATATTTCTTGTGGCATAGCCAATTCTGTGCTCTTACATCTAATTAAATGCCGCATTGCCGGTTTCTTGTTTAGGCAAATAAATTTATGCCGTTTGCATCAAACGGCACCATCTACAGAAAGTAAGGGTAGGTATGTGTTCTTTTTGAACAACATCTACATCTTCTAAGAGAGTACATATGCCTAAAATATATAGGGTGTAGATCTTCAGTTAATTTATTTACTTATTTTGTTTTTTATTATATAAATTGCTATATTTGTATTTTCATCAGAATTATTTTTAACATTATCAGAAAAAAAAAAAAACATAGCTGACAAAACCTACCACATGGGTTGTCACTTGTCCACAGCTAGCCAAAGAACCTAATATTTTTGGTGAAAAATAGCTAGCTGATTTTTTGTTTATCGATCTAATTTTAAGAATAGGAGAATGATCAAGGGACCATCTCAAGCTTTTCAATACAAAAAAAAAAAAAAAAATTCATAAATTTGGGACTGACTGAACAACTTGGAAAAGGCCAGCGATCCCTTAAACATAAAAGTTACAGTACTACAGCAGAGACAACAAACGAGACCCTAATCAAACTCTCTTTTCCATTCTGAAAAGCTAATAAAATGAAACCCTACTAGCATACTACTGAAAGAACTTGTTCAATTAATTACGGGCTGCTCCATTGTTGATTTGGAGTTCACGCCTAAGTTTGGAGATCCAATTTTGCAACGTCAACATAGGTATGCCGATCTCCGAACATATATCCTCAACTTCTTCCCGCGAATAATAACGGAACATCTTCCATTGGTTGCTTACCATAACTTCTCTTATCATGTTGACCTGTTCCGTCGTTATTCTTCTCCTCTACCTGGTGGGCCCCGCCTCTTGAACCACTGGCACACCCACGCCAGATTGGGTTGCGGAAACAGGTGAAAGTCGATCTGTTGTTGGGCTCGCCGGAGAAGGTGCACGGCCTGTGGATGATGATTGATGTGGGCTTTCGTTTCCGGCCCGGGTGTCGTCACCGGGGGGAGGGAGGTTCACCACAACCCTCCGGTGGAAATTCCGGTGGCAGCCGCATGCGGTGCACACCATTCCAGTCGGGCCGCCGGGCTCGAAAAGCCCGCATCCATCGAGAACATAGCCGCGGGCTTGAGCCGCGTGGTTGTGAATGCACTCCATGTGTGTCACCATAAAACTGTTGTTGGTGGCCATTACTGAGGAAGGAACCAGGAAGAAGACAGACAGTGGAGGCTTTTTTTTGTGTTGGTTTTTTTTAGGGTTTCGTTGGGTTATATATGGGGAAATGTGGTTTGCATCAAGCCAAAAGTGATGTAAATGCAGTTTCTCATTGCTTAGCTTTTTGACATAAATGAGATTCTCCATTTTTTTGAAGTCTTGTTTATGGTTTATAACTGTGTTTTTATTTTGTGCATGTTTGGAATTGTATGTGTAGTAGGTAATTGCAGTTTAAACTGAAGGGACGATCTTTTTTAACTGTGTACCAAGTATTCACGAGGAATTGTATAAATATTATTTTTCAGAGTTTAATTTAGGTTGTTCTTGTTACTCGTTGCTCGTTTCGCCTACAGGGTTGAGTTTATCGTATTGCAATTACAATCGTAGCATGATGATTTACGAGTCGGATATACATTAAATGCAGAAAAATAGCCCTTTTAAAATAATTTTCATATATCTATGGCATACCAGTATAATCATGTTATATCCAATTTTGGTATTTAATTTCCTTACTCGTTAAAAATTAAGGATTGGAACAAATTGAATGACATACAACTGTGTACATGAAATTCAAATTCAAAGTTTATTCATTTCCCCCCCTTCATTTGAACCATCAGGGTAAGTCCTTTTGTCATTAAATTAGTTGGTATGAAAGCCTTACACACTGGAAGCCAAACTTAAACATGGTTTATAATTGACGTTCTCATCTTCTTAACATTCAATATAAAGCTGATAAAACAGTTGTTCTTATTACCTATGTTGCTCGGACACGGATATTGGACACTCATACACATATCCAGGTGTCGGATCATTGTTTGTCTAAAATTTAGAATATGTCGACACGACTTAATAAGGATCCAAGATTTGGACTCGGGCACGGGGACATGACTGACAAATTCAAAATTTTAAAATATATTAGCAAATTTTAATTTATATACAAAATGTTTGACTAAGTGTATGTCCAAATTTACGGTGCATATCATTCAGAAACAACAATTATATCAAACCCTAATCTCAAGTTTCTTCAGAAATAACAATTATATCAAACCCTAATTAATTTCAAGTTTCTTTAAGAGACGCGATTATTGTTTAAGAGAGAGAGGGAGAGAGCACAAACAACAATTATAATAAACCCTAATTAATCTCAAGTTTCTTTAAGAGACACGATTATTGATTGAGAGAGAGAGAGGAGGTGCGGCGGCTATGAAATGATGACTCTAAGGTAAGCTCTCAAATTTCATGGACTTGGTACAATTAGATCGGAAGTGTTGGATTTAAGTTTGCAGTATCTGACACGGTATCCAGGGTCGTGTTGTGTCGATCCCGGTACTTCTTCTGAAATGGAGAATGCGAGCATCATAGCTTATTACTCAATGCCACAGGAATTATTAGACAAGCAGAATAGGTCCAGGAGTGTGTGTGGTTTAGTTAAAATCTGAAATGGTTTAGCAACAAGCAGTAATTACCTTGTAAGGAAGCAAAGACTTATACATAGCCTCATTTGAAAGCCTCTTGACACTTTAAAACGCTATGCATGAGTACTTTAATAATTTAGCACTTGCGATAGATTTGGCAAAATGGAACTAGAATCGGATTAAAAACTGCAACCATAATCAACAGTTCAAAAATTGGAATCGTGGTCAACGAAAATCGAATCGGAATTGATTTAAAGGTTGCGATTATAGTTACATCCTTTCAAAACCGTGGAACTGGCTTTGAACAGGTGGTTCCTTGATTTTTATTATTTTTAGTTATATATACATATACATATATATATAATGCATTACATTTATAAATAATATTATAAATTACATATATAATTAAAAACATTATCTAAGATTTAAATAATACAAAAAAAAAGATAGACAATTCAAGTTAAAGTCGAAATCGAAATCATGGAGGAACCGTAACCAGAACCATCGATTCCAGTTTTGAAACCAAAACCGTAAGTCCACAATTCTGGTTACGGTTCCCCGGACCGAGAACCGGTAGTTTTGGAACTATGGCCTGGCCTAACTTGCGCAGTTAACTTTTGAGCACATAACACTAAACATTAGGTTTTGACACTCACGGTGACTGCAGCCAAGTCCCCTATTAGGCCTCGATGGCTATATATTCTTGCAAAGATCTCATGTCGACCTCTTGATCTAAAACCTGACCATTTTGTGTTTTAATTTTATGCCTGTTTGGAATTGTTTAGTAGGCGATTGCATTTTAAACTGAAGGGACAATCATTTTTAGTTGTTTACGGTGTTTTTCCCCCTTTTCATGGCTTTTGGTATATAAAATATCGATTTTATAAATCTGCGGAGATTGCCATAATTGATCAAAAGCAATTTGTTGATTGTGTCCTGATTAATTGTACAACTGGACTAGCATTTTACTTTTCTTATTTGAACTGATTAGACTAACTGGGATTTTGTTTCTTGAGTTATCTTCTTTTAGCAGCTTAAAAGATGTTTGGTTGAGGACAATTGGAATGAAGATTCATTATAAATATATGAAGATTGTGATTTATCACAAGCAAATTAGTGTTTGTGTTCAGATGCGTTGTATTCATAGCTAGTTTTTCATTGTTCAACTAACTGGACTAACAGCCAGATTTGTTGGGATTATATTTCTTGATTTGATTGCATTTTAGGTTAATTGATATTGATTGAAGTATTATGTTGACATGATCTTCAATAAACAACAAAATCCAGAAGGAGGATCTCGACATTTGACAAAATTTAGGGTTTATGAATAAAGGCAAACATTGAAATGGATCTTTGATATTATTTGATAATAATTACACACTAAAAATGATGATATATATATAGAGTCCCTTAAGAACAATCTGGACTAAGAATCAAAAAGGATTATATATACCTATAGCAGTCACATACACATGACAGTTGCATGAATGAGTCCGTACAAAGCAGCACACGCCAAGCATATGCACATAAGAAGACAAACCTGGGCTTGTAAAGATGAACTATGATCTGATAATCATCTGCTAATATTTATAATTATGTCTAACATTCCCCCTCAATTCGAATGGGGGATGGGGGAGAGGAAGAACTCTGAGCTTGTTTTCTTCTGAATGAAGAAGTGATAGACAAAGATTTTGTTGTTTGCAACTTGATCATAAGCTCGAATGTGGTACACCAGAATGCTCTTTGACTGAACCTTATCCCTGATGAAGTTCAAATCAACTCAACATGTTTTGTTCTAGCTTGAACAACAGGATAAGCACAAATATAGTCCGCACTAAGATTATCAAATCAAATAACAGGTGGTTTGAGAGAAGTGAACTTCAATTCTTTGAGAAGAATCATAGCATGTCCAAGGCTTATGTATTCTACTTCACCGTTGGTTTTTGCACTGCCTATTGTTTCTTAAAGATCCATGAGATTAGGCTGTCTCCAATAAACACAAGTACCCTGAAGTTAACTTTCTGTCATCTATGTCTAAAGCCCAATCTCAATTAGAAAAGGCTGTGACATTAAGATGAGATGATCTGGTTAAGGGTAAACCATGATCAATTATTCCTGAAAGATATCTCAGCAATCTCTTGAATGCTCTCCAGTGAGGGATGAGTGGATTTTGCATGAATTGGCTTGGTTTGTTTACAGAAAATGAGATATCAAGTTTGGTAATTGTCAGATATTTCAACCCTCCAATGATTTTTCTATATAACTTAGGATTGTAGAAAGCACTAACATTGAATTTTGAGAGTGGAGGAGAAAATGCCATTGATGTAGGCTTAGAGTTCGCCTCAGACATGTTGAATTGGAAAGCAATCCCTTAACATACTCTCACCGAGTGAGCAACATACCAGACTTGGTGTAATTCACTTTAATTCCTAGGAAATAATTCAATTCTCCCAGATCTTTTAAAGAAAAACTTGAGTGCAAACCACTTAAGCTCCATGTAGAAAGGAATTATCAATGTCAACCTGTCTAATTGACCATCTTTTTGAGAGAGAAATAGTAAGGATCAATCTGATAGTGGAAGGCTTGACTACTAGGCTAAAGACATCTTTATAATCAACACAAATTAACCTGAGTGTACCCTTTTGAAACAAGCCTAGATTTTTATCTATAAATTCTCCCATCTGAGTTTCTTTTATATTTATATACCCTTCTACAGTCTATGATGTTCTAATCCTTTTGCATTGGGACAATTTCCCAAGTCTTGTTTTGAATAAGGGCCTAATGTTCTCTTATCATGGTCTGCTTCCAATTTATCTCCAAGGGCTTCCTCAACACCCTGAGGCTCATCCTCAGAGAGATTAACATGATAAACTTTAGGATTTAGACTTTATGTCTTTGACCTTGTGATCATCTGATGAGTTCTAGCTGGTGTTATATGTTCTTCGGGCACATCATTTAATGATGGAGGACTTGACATTAAATTGTTGTTGATCAGTTCTTATCATGTGTGTGTGTGTGTGTGTGTGTGTGATGCATGGTGATGAGAGGGAGGGGATGAGAGTGGTGATTAGGAAGATTGATGATCTGAAGAGGAGCTTGACGTATGTGATGTATTCTTAGGTGTTAATTGTGTAGCATGATGTCTAGTATAAGTAGGAAATGAAGTTGATTTTATAGTGGAAGTGAGTTAGAGTGATCATGAGGGCTTTTTGGAGTAAGAGACTGTTTAAAGGGGAAACCATTTTCTCTAAAGATAGTATGTCTTGTATCCTTTGAAAAGGTTACTATATCCAAGAAAGATCCCTGGTTGGTGCCTTTGATCCAATTTATGTTTGTTGTAGTGTCTAATATAGGGAAAAACTTGGCATCCAAAAACTTTGAGATGAGTGTAGTCAGGAGGGTGATTGTATGGAAGTTGGAAAGAGATTTTGTAGTTGATGTTTTTGTTTGGAGTTTTATTGATCAGATGCACTGTAATGGCAAAAGAATCATCCCAATACAACTTAGGGGCATTTGAAAGTGACATCATGCTCAAATCTACTTCTATGATATGAGTGTGCTTTCTCTCAGTGGTTCCATTTTGTTGAGGTGTGTAGGGACAAGAGACTTTGTGAACAATGTCATTATCACTGCACAATATAGAAAGTGGCTCGAATTTGTACCTCCATCCTTCTGAACAACCTTAATGATTTTATTGAATCGGTTCACAATGAGATTTCTGAAATGTAGGAAGGCAATGTAAGTATTTAGATTTGAGTTTGAGGAAATAAATCCGGACATACTTTATGTAGTCATCAATGAAGGTAACATAGTATCTACTTCCGTTTCTGGAAGTAACTGGAGAAGGGTCCCACATGTCAATATGAACAAGTTTTAAATGTTTAGCGATCACACTTTTATTGGAAATAAAAGGCAATTTATGAGATTTAACTTCAGCAAAATTATCACAAAAAGAAAAGGCATTCTCATTGATAAAAGTTATAATACAATTATTCAAGTTTTGGTAACATAGTCAGAAAGATGTCCTAGATTTTGATGCCATAACTCAAGGTTTTTAGCATAATTTGAAACAAAATAAGTATAATGATCAAGATTCTCTTTCTGTGCAACATAAGAGATCTTAGTTTTATTAGATATTCTAGAAACGGAAAAATTGGTTGTTGATGATAGGATCAATGGCTGACTTGGTAAGGTCGAATTAATACAGGCCATTTCTAAGATTCCTTGTTAGAAGAACCTCCTCTGAAGCTTTATCCTTAATAACATAAGAGGAAGGATAGAAAACAAAGTAAACAGCATTGCCTTTTGCAAACTGTGCTACACTAAGCAAATTATTGGTGATCTTAGGAACACGTAGGAGTTTGTTAAGTTTGGAAATATATGATGAATGAGGTTTGTGATGTTTGTGAGAAGGTGTGACAAGACACTTACCAACATGAGTTACATCACGACCTGCACCATTTCCTACTTGCAGCTTTTCTGATCCACCATACTCGAGGGCTGAATTCAAGTTAGAGAAGTCATTTGTGACATGATGTGTAGCTTCTGAATCAGAAAACCATCTTGTTTCTTAGCCTTGATCTACAACACTGAACATAGCTAAGGTTTGATTGAAATTATTGCTACACGGTCAAAGGATTTTTTCCCTTATACTTGTTGCTTTGGGACAAACCCATAATTGAACTTGTGATAGCACTTATCTGCAGAATGGTTGTTGTAACCACAAATTTGACACTGCATTTGATTGAAACTATTGACTGAATGATCAAAGGATTTTTGCCCCTGTCCTTATTGCTTTGGGACAAACTCAGAATTGAACCTGTGATAGCACTTATCTACGAAATGGTCGTTCTAACCATAAATTCGACATTGTATTCTATTTCCTATGTTTATGCCACCCCCAACTCTATAATTTCCTCTACATCTGAAGCTTTGATTGCCTCTACTTCTACCATATTGCCCTGATTAATTATTTTTGACTGATTTTCTATGACTCTTTGGTAGGACAAATTAGCATTGGGAATAGATCCATCGTTGATATGTTGAGCATTGGTCTCTATCCTACTTTCATAACTCAGAAGAAGGGAAGTCACAACCTTTAAGGTAAAATATTCTTCTTTTGTAGTGATAGTGACAACAACACCATCATACTCACTTCCTAAACCTCTAAGAACATAAATAATCTGTTCCAATTCATTCATCCTCTCTCTATTACTAGTTAATGAATCACAACAAGCTTTTACCTTTTTCAAGTATTCTCTCATGCTAATATTATTTTTCTTAAGATTTTGAAGTTGTATTTTATATTGCATCTTTCTAGTAGTTGTTTGTCTAGAAAAATTGGATTCAAGTGCTTGCCATATTTCAAAATAGGTATTCAAGAAAACCATGGAAATCAGAATGTATTCTGACAAAGAAGAAATGAGCCATGAGGCCAGTAACTGATCTTGTCTTTGCCAATAGGATTAATGAGGGTTCACCTTTAACAGTCTGGCTTCTACAGCAGAAATGAGCTTTGTTGGAACTGGAGTTGATCCATCTAGAAAGCCCTCCACTTTATAGCATTTGGCAGTGATCTGAACCTATTGTGTTCATATCAGGAAATCTTCACCAGTTAGTTTGATTGTTATCGATTGGTTATGTACTTGTATTGGCTAGATCTATGAGGTAAATGAGGTATGGTTATTTCCGGTAGTTGTTGATGAGGTTGTTGTATCATCAACCATGGTGGCTGATAGGCGGCATCGAGTTTAGGTTAAGCCCTCTGTGGTACCATGACTGAATTTAGGGTTCATGAATAAAGACAAATATTGAAAAGGATCTTTGATATTATTTGATAATAAATACACACTGAAAATGATGCTCTATATATAGAGCCCCTTAAGAACAAATTGGACTAGGAATAAAAGAGGAATATAACTACAGCTGTAACATCACATATGAAAGCTGCATGAGTCTGTACAAAGCAGCACACGCCAATCATGTGCATAAAAGAAGACAAAACCTGAGCTTGTAAAGCTCAACTATAATTTGATAATCATTTGCTAATGTTTATGGTTGTGTCTAACAACGTTTAAGGTAGAATCATTCAAGATTATTTCAAGTCAACCATCCAAGTTAAGGAAAGACTTGTGAAGATTATTTCCTTGAAATGCTTATGTTCTCAAGACCTTTAAATAGTCTTCATTCTTGTATTGTTTAGAGTTTTATTTTTAGAGAGAAGAACATAGGCATGTTTTCAAAATATACTACTTCTGATGTGTTTAATGCACATTGGGGGCAACTCTTATACCTAACCCCACACGCACCTTTTTTTATTTCCCCACATTACATTTAAGTAATTTTTTTTTCATCATCATTACGTTTAAATAATTATATATTACTAACAATACAAAAATACATTATCCACACTTTTCAAACATGATATGACATCAAATACAATATAAAAATATATTTTCATATACTTTACAAACATGATATGACATCAAATACAATACAAAAGTAAAGGATTCTGAATCCTACAATAAAACAAAGATTCTTATTATTC
Organism: Phtheirospermum japonicum; assembly: GCA_014905375.1. NCBI lineage: Eukaryota > Viridiplantae > Streptophyta > Magnoliopsida > Lamiales > Orobanchaceae > Phtheirospermum > Phtheirospermum japonicum. The sequence goes on along the minus strand of BMAC01000561.1, from coordinate 785,805 downwards.
ACATCATTCTGAATACTCAAGATTAATACCTGAATTCAAAATCTCAACGAAACCTACTCCAAACAGATCCTAAAATCTTTGTTCTTATTTTTTTTTCAAATTTTAGATTTTTGCAATTTAGTTTGCTTGAATTTTTTAATTAATTCAGAATTTGGTTATTCGGATTTTTTAATTCACTTCATATTGGTAGGTTATAATATCCTATTTATTTGATTTTATGTGCAAAACGAGTGAACACAAACAAACACAATTACAATGACCCATCTATCAGACAAATTAATAAGTTTAACACAACTGCAATGACACATACATCAAATATAAACACTAAATTTTTATTAAAATAAACTACAATAACACCAACCATTAAATTACATAAGTAGACTACCAATAAATTGCATAAAAACTTCAATTGTATAAATATTAAACTACCTTAANAAACATGAAATTAACCTTGCTAAATTACATAAAAATAGTTGCATGAAAACATTTTTGAGCCACAATCAATATCAGAAAATAAGAAAATGGAGGTTCATTGTGGATTTTAGAAGACACCAACACATTTTCAATTCAATTGCTCTTTCACTTTGCAACCACATCACCAGTAGAATCACCCAGGAAATTACAAGTCATACTTACACCTTCTTCTTTTTCCCAGTTATGATTCCATTTGGGTTATATTTCTCCTTTAGGCTATTAATTTCAATTTCATGTTTCTCCTCCATGGACTTTATTTCGGCTTAAAGCTCTGCAATTTTACGAGATGATAAGGGATCGTCCCAATTGAAAAAATTGCACCCACTATTATTCCAATTCTTGCAACATAAAATCTTTTACCTGGATTTCATTTTGTGCTAAACGTTCATAATTTACCTTGTCATTGCAATAAACATTGGAAGCAAGAAGGAGAAGAAGTTGGGTAAGAGAAGTGGAGGATTAAGATGAAGACATTTTTTTTTTTTCCTAAACTAGATCGGCTGCAGGGTTGGTAGATGAAATTGTGGGGGAAATGTGAGATACAGTTTGTGTTTTCCTTCTTATTTGAGGGGTAAATTAGGTAGTCCAAGTCCATTCTTTATTTTTTGCAATTTAATTTAAATCCTAATTAATAAGAAATGGCGGAATCGTGTCACGTTAACAGACATGATTTGAGCCAATTGCGGGTTGTTTTACCTTTTGATGAATTTGTCAGCTTTGTAGACGTTATTTAATACCAACTAATATCATGTACCTTTTTTAAAAAGTTGTCAATATAATGAATAAAAGATAAAAAAAAAAAATACATTAGATTATTATTTAAAATATAACATATTTTTGTTTTATGAGTGGTAAAACTCCTTGTATTAGAACATATAATTACATTGCAATGTTTTTATTATTAAAAATACAAGTGTTAAGTTATTGAATTTAGGTTATATTATTAGGGGAAATTACCATTTATTATACTTCCATTATAATTAATTTTCAAATACTCGAAGGAAAAATATTTTATTACACCTGTAAAACTACTACTACTACTACTACTACTACTACTACTACTACTACTAATAATAATAATAATAATGATAATAATAATGATAATAATAATAATAGCGCATGGAATTTTGCTCCACATATAATGAGTAGTATGAAATTATGCTTTGTGCAGTATTTATTTTTATTTTGAAGATATTGTGTAGTTTGAAATTATCTTGTGCAATTTAATATAAAACTTAACAGTCCAATCTAAAATATTTAAAATAAAAAAACTGCATAATGTAGTTTGCAATCTGGTATAGTTAGTATGCAATTTGATAATAGTAATATGAATTTTAAATGTAATATTATTTTTATTGATTTTTTGAATTTTAGTAGAGTTATGCATTTGATAATGGTAGTGTGAATTTTAAAATATAATAGTGCTAGTTTAACACCCGCATATTATGCGGGATTTAAAAAGGTGAAATATTTATTACAAATACTAAAATAATAATATAGAAAATGGTAAATACAAATCGTAACATTGTTTATTCTATTTACGAGAAGATTATTTTTCACAATAAATATTTTTTATACACAAATCAGAACATTATTTGTTCTTATTATAGTATGACTGATTTTCACAAAAAAAGAATCTTCAAATTTTTATTTTTTTTTACAATGAGTCACGAAATTAGTTGTAAAATATATCAAAATACCCTAAACTTGACGGGATAACCCGAAGAAAATTGAGTTTGGAAAAATATAAAACATATAACACCCGCATATCACATTTGAATATGTAATATAAAAAATTAAAATTTATAAGACACTGGTAATTCTATTGAAAAAACGTCGTGCATCTAACTTGTATATGTAATATTATTTTTATTTATTATTATTGTTTTTTATTTCTTTATTTTTCTGCGTTAGACACTACTTTGTTCGAATAGGTATATAATGTTTGTATCAATACATTATATTTGGATTAGATAAAGAATTTTATAATATATTTAATATTTACTTTCCTATACGTAATAATTTATTATTATTTATATTATCTTTTTGTTTCCCTTTTTTTTTTCATTTTTCTTTACGTAATCATAGTTTTTCATATATATTTTAATATTACTTTCAGTAAATTATATTATGATTAAATAAACAAAATTAATTTAAGATTTTTTATATTTATTTTTTTTTGTAATAATTTTATATAACTTGTATTTTCTCAAAATAAACATTTAAAAATTAAATAACATTATTTCAACTTTTATATAAATAAAAATTAATTAAACTTCTATAGATTTCTTCTAATTGCTATAACTTATTTATATTTTATATCAATAGAAAAAAGAAAGATATTGACTTAGGCAAAATATGTTAAAGAAAGTATTAAATTAGGTAACTTGTAATAAATGAATATATTAAATTGAGCAAAATATAATACTAGAAAAATATAAATTAGGTAAAATATAGTAAAAGTTAAATATTAAATTAGGTAAATATCAGGCTCGGAAGATATCGAAGCACCAGATTTTTTTCCAAAACTAGCGAAGCGTGAAAAAGAGACACATAAGATAGGAGAATTTTGCATTAATATATAGAGGATATGTAATTTGATAATAGTAGTATGAATTTTTATTAACTTTGTGAAATTTTAGTATGATTTATCAGTTTGAATTTCATATATAGTATGCAATTGAAATTTAAAAATATAAAATTTTTATTAAAAAAAGAATTTGTATTTTAATGTGGCATATTGCATATAATAATTACATAATATAATATAAAATCTCACGGTGTAGTGTGAAATTTTGCCTATAATGATTAAAAGTATAAAAATTAGTAGTATGGAATTCCGACGGTATACAATATAAGTATGAAATTGCACTATGTAGTATGAAAATGCACAGTGTAGTATGAAACTCGTCGTTAACGGTTGATGACAATGATATGGAACACTACAAGAAAACTGGAAAATACCAACAGAATTTTACCAACGTACGACATCAGTTGGTAATTTCGACAGAATACCAATAGAATAATATTTTTATTTTATTTAATTACTGCTTTAATTATTTTAGAGACAAATTACTAATTTGTTGGTAATTACCAACATAATTAAATTCTGTTGCTAATTAGTGACAGATATATCCGTTGGTAAATTAATTTTCCATTTGTTCTTTTTAATATACCAACGGATACTAATCTGTTGGTACTTACAACAATATCTTTTTTTCATTTTTATTAAAATTACCAACGGTTAAAATAATCTGTTGGTAATGAGGCCATTTTACCAACATATATTTTTCCGTTGGTAATCTGTTGGTAAACTAAATTACCAACAGAAATAGTTTATTACCAACAGAATAATCTGTTGGTATTTTCCAGTTTTCTTGTAGTGGAAATTTCATGTAATCATATGAATTTTGATTGTATTAAATGTTGAATAATGAAAAAAAAATTGAAAGAAAAAAAAGTTATCAATAAAAGTAAAATAGTATTCTTATGTAATAATTTAGATTAAATGTAAAGATATTTTATTATATGGGAAGTTAATGTTCTCACTAGAGTATTTGAGATAAATTATATGGGATTGACCCCTAATTTTAATATGCCACATATTCAATTTTTTTGCAATTTGTCGATTATTTGACTTTTAACATTATTAAATTAGAGATGCTATTAACATTAAATGTATCACCTTACTATTTACAATTTAAAATTTATATATATATATATTTTTATATATATATAGGGTTGGGTTCAAATGAGAATCCGTAATTATATGTGAACCTAGGGACTCATCTTGACCATTAGATTGGATAATCTTGATGGTTGAGATCATGACATGTCAGCATGGTAATAATGTAAAAGAATGCATTTATTAATTAAAAATGGTATTTTGGACATATATCAACGTTTACAAAGAGTACTACATTGTTCTTTGAAAAGTACAATAGATTAAAAAAAAAAACACTACGATTGTATACAAAAAGCATCGCAAATTTTGTCTATAAACTGCAAATTCAAAAATTTGAAATGAAACTCAAATTTTCAATTAATTCAAATTTTATTCGTTTTATATATATAGGGGTTGGTTTATTATAAAATCATAATATTTTTAATTAAATAAAAAATACACAAAAAAATTTAATTCATCCATTCAATTAAATTTGAGGCTCATAATTTACCCAACCATCAATTTGCATGTAATATATATGAATACCAGCTTCTTTTTTTTTTCCCCCAAAAGTGACAATTTTAACAATAAATAGTAAATCCATCACAAGAATTAATACTGTTGGCGGTTTAAGAGAGTCAAATCATCGAGTTCTGTTTCATTGCTGTATTGTTGAATTATAAAGTAAGTGACTTAATTATTTAGCATATAAACCTACAAATATAATGTACTCAATCTGCATCTGAACGCACGATTAAATGAAAATCTGAATAGGATTTAGTAAAACTGTAATTACAAATCGAGTAAATCTAGCCCTACCCAAACAAACATAGGAAAAAAAAGTCTAAAATATAAAATGTTGTGGGCCCAATTCCTTAGGTTTTAAAATATAATATAATAAAATGTTGGAGATTTAATAATACTTTATTTAAAACATCGATTAATGCATATATATTATTAGAATCATCCGCAATAAATCGTTATTGATTTCGCACCTGCAAATGCTTTCATTTGATTTGCCATTGACACACACTCTCACCCTCTCTATCTCACACAGACACACACATGCATGATATAAAGTCTCTTTAGAACCTCCAAAATTTATATTTCTCTTCAACATCAAACACGGGTTATTGATTTGAAAATCTTTTCCTGTGTCTGCTAAATCTTGGTTTTTGTTCACGCTACATTTTCGCCTTTTTTTTTTCTTTTACCTTTTCAGGCAAAACGAGGGTTTTTTCTTTTTTTTTTTAAATCCTGAAAAAATCTGAAACCAGAAACTCAGCCACGGCCAAATCCAGAAACTCAACCACCGCCTGAACCCATAACACCGCCCAAAAACCACCCAGACGCCGTGAGCCGCCGCCCCGGCCGAATCCAAACCCGAAACCTCCGTCGCCGTCGCCCGCCGTGAGACGGTTGGTTCTTTAGAAAATAAACGAGAAAACGTTTCAAGATTTTTGCAGCGATGATAGGAAAGGCAAGGAGGAGTTGGTAAACAAGGATGAGAATTCAGAAAATTGGTGCTTCGTCTGTAAAGACGGCGGCGCTCTTCGGATATGCGATTACAAGTGTGTTATATTTTTCATTTTCTCATTTCTTTTTTTTACTTTTCTGTTTATGTTTGTGCATACATGTTTCCGATTTCTGTGCCGTTTATCGTGTTGAACGTGAAATCTGGGGATGGTAGAGTGGGGTAGGACAAGTCCCTACATCAAACAGTTTTGGCGTTCTGATACACAGTAAGAGAGAGAGAAAGTGACAGCTTTTTGCTAATTGAGGCGAAAAGGCTTTTTTGGGTTTGTGAAATGAGGGGTTTATTTGTCTTTTCGTGTTATTGTGTTCTTGTTCTTGTTTTTTTATTTATTTATTTTTGTGGGGGTTTTGAGGGTAGGGCTGGAAAGTGCTGCCACTGCTAAGAAATCCATTTTCGTGTTTGTATGTTTTTCCTTTTTTGTTTTCCTTTTTTTTTTAAAATAAAAACAATTTAATTTTATTGTTAGGTGTGAAATTTTTGTAGGGCTGGAAAATGGTGTCAGGTCTCTGAAATGCTTTTTTACCCTGCCCATTTGAAGTTGAAGATTAGTGGAATAAATAAATTGTGATCTGCATTCAAAGGTTAATAGTTTGAAAAAACACCACAAAAAAAGAAAAAAAAGAAAGAAGGTATAGGTTTGACCTAAAGAACCCGAGTTTTCACAATTCTTGATTGTCAAAGCACATGAATGTGTTTGACTTTGACCTATTTGTGGTGAGATTATGTCATTTGACGATTAGTTTAATGCGTATATATGGGTCGGGTCGATCTGTTTATGTCAATATGGGTAGATCAGTCTTTGGAAGCTGAGTTTACCACTCAAATTTTCCAATATTATTGGAATGTTACTAAATTCTCTAATAAATGCTTTGTATTTGCAGTATATTTTTCTTAGTGATTCGTTGAGTTTGAGCTTACTGTTTATGGCGATTACTTATTAATATTGGGAAATACATATTTACACATGTTATGTGTTGTAATGTTTTCTTGCTTGTATCCTGATATTCTATCTATCAAGAAATCTTTTACTCCATTCATGTGTCTAAAAGTGCTACAAGTGCCAACTGAATTGTTGTCCTGCATTTATTTAATAAAGCTACCTATTGAAAATGCTTTTAACATCTCAATTAAGTGTTATTAATAAAGCTTATTGTGTTTTCAGGCAATGTCTAAAATCGTACCATTATTTCTGTGTGCGGAAGGACGAATCGTTTTTGGAAAGTGAAAAGACATGGGATTGTGGTAAGTCAACATCCCTAGCTGGAGATTGTATGCATGTTTTTTGATTTGTTTGATGAAATTAATCATGCAGATTTTTACGTAATTCTACCTGTAGATCTTTGACTTAGAAAATGCAGGGCTAACCCGACACTTGTTTTGTTCTATCTTTAAATAGAGACGAAAATGTCCTTGTTCTTATTTTATGACTTAGACAAAGTGTGTTCACTTATGGGGACGTTTACTTTTTTCGGGTGGGAAATGAGATGATTATTGAATGATGTGATAAACCACGGGATATGGATTTACTAAGGGTAAGGTATGTAATCTCATTCTGGATATTTGGGGCAGAATGGGGCCTCGGGGAAAAATTGATACTAAATTATATCTAAATGACTAAATCGCATGTGCTTACTATTTTGTGAACATTCATTAAATAAGATACTAGATATGCACTTATAGTGAAAAACAAATTGTGCGTTGCATGGATGTTGACACTGGAATATGTAAGTACCATGACTTGGATGTCGGGACATGGAAATCTAATTAATTAGATCTCCAGTAAATTATATTACGTTTCTAGTGAAAACATTTAAAACGTTCTTGATGTGTAAGTAATATGTAATATACCATATCTATTAATGCAACTTAGCATAAATTATAAAATGAATTAAATAATTCTTCAATGAACAATATATAAATTATCTAACAATCAAAATATAATATTGACATATATCCTAAGTCTTTTGCTTAAGATACTTTTATTCAATTATTCTTTGACCCTGCAAATACAAATTCCAAGAGTGTTAGAATGTATAAAAGCATGTTTTTTGAGTGTTAGAATATATTTAAGGATTGTGGGTCACTGATCCGAGGTCCTATTGTTGGAGACACACACACACACATACATACATACATACATGCATACATACATACATATGTGTGTGTATATATATATGTATATATATTTTAAAGTTTCCATGCTTTTATAGCAGATACATATATCATGGAGGTGCATGTATAAACACAGACATATGATAAGAACATCAATTTCTTCCATTTTGTATCTTCCAACGACGACACTACATATCTTTTAAAGACCATACTATTACATCATTCACTTTCTGAATCGTATTAACCCTTCATATAACATAATACGAATGTGTATTTGATTTTCAGCTTGGCATAGATGTTTCCGTTGCCGTAGATCTTCCCACCTTCATTGCTACACCTGTAAAAAATCTTTGTGCCATTATTGCCTCTCCACTGCGAAGATTTTACAAGTTAAAGGGCAATATGGGTTTTGTAAACCCTGCCTTAAGCTTGCGTTACTCATCGAAGAAAAGAGGAGTTATGACTCTGATGGGGTATGATAACCTTAAATTTGTAAACTTGATATGATGTCTTTTATTTACTTTCCACTTCAAGCAACAATTTATATCTGCACTAATTTCTATTAGTGAGAATCAGTATGTTATGTTTGTATGCCTGCAATGGGATGCCTACTATACACACACACGCAGATTTCTGTATGGCAGAATATAATATTTTGTATATTTGAGAAAATTAAGAAATATAGGTACCTGTCTACCATTTGTTGTCAAACTTACCTTGTTTGCAATTCCATATAAAAAAGAAATTCAAAATTCAGAAATCGCACACGCAGATTTCTATATGGCAGAATATAATATTTTGTATATTTGAGAAAATTAAGAAATATAGGTACCTGTCTACCATTTGTTGTCAAACTTACCTTGTTTCTTCTTTTTTTTTAATTGGATTGGACAGGGCAAGGTGGATTTTACGGACCGAGAGACATTTGAAGGTCTGCATATGGAATATTATATGATCGTAAAAAAAAATGAAGGGTTTGAGTTGGCAGATATTTATGCTGCGAAAGAAAGAGTGAAGGAGAAAAAGAGCCATGAAGCTGAAAGTGGCTCAGAGGACTTTGATGAAGAAGAAGAAGAAGAGCTGATATCTGATTACGAACGATCTGGAGGTTCAGAAGAAAAAATGCAGACGAAAACAAAAGAGAACCAATGGACGAAAATCCGCGAAGCCAACACCAGCAAAATCCAGTAAAATGGAATTTGTCGGTGGGCCTCGAGAGCCCTCATTGAGTTCCTCGGCTCAATCGGTAAAAGCACAAACGAAAAGCTTTCTCAGCACGATGTGACCATGACCGTGAATGAGTACGTTAAAGAGAAAAAATTACTGCACCCGGAAAAAAAGAGGATTGTAATGTGTGATGCACGATTACATTCTCTTTTCAGGAAAAAGACAATAAATAAATCCAGAATTCATAACCTTCTCGAGGACCATTTTGCCGAGAATCATGAGGTATCTGAGGACGACAATGTGAGGCCTGATTCGGAGGAGAATTTAGGCACTCTAAATCCATGCAAGAGGCAGAGAAAAACGGGTGCGGAGAAAAAATCCAGGGAAAAAGATGACGTGGAAAGTAACGTGCCACTCAAGAGCCGTTTCGCGTCGATTGTGGTCGAGAATCTGAAACTGGTGTACTTGGGGAGAGGCGTGTTGAAAGAGATGTTAAAGGAAGCTGAGACATTTGAAGAAAAGGTGACTGGATGCTTTGTTCGTGTGAAATCTCATCCGTACGATTGTCGATCGGAATCATATCAGCTCGTGCAAGTCAAAGGTTAGTCTTTGACGAATCAATTATTATCAGTTGAGCCTACGTGACTAGATTTTTCTCATTAATGAGTGTTGATATCTAACTTAATTTTTTTTCAGGTGTGAAGACAGTTTCGATAGATGAAACTAATACGGAGACTGTGCTTTTACTTTCGGCTGTGCCTAACGAAATTCGCATTCCTTTGGTTTCAGATGAAAATATCACTGAGGTAATAATCAACTTGGTTGGTTTGTTGCACTTTTTCTAATCATGGTAACTTGCTTAAAATAGTAATTGTAGAATTTGGATTGACATTATTGTTGGTTCTTGGGTGTTGCATCTGATTTATGGGTGATTATTTCATTCTTGAAGCAATTAAACGTTATGGCCTTTTCTTTCTAAAGAGGAACCTGATTTTTAATTGTCCGTTTTTAGACTTTGGAGCGAGAGGAGTCGATGTTGGTCTGAGTTCAAGGTGTGGAGGGAAGGACGAATGCGAAGAGGACGCGATCCCGTTTGCCCTGAGGCTCTTAGCATTTGCCTCTCGTAAAAAAAAGCTAAATTTGTTGTTGAATATTTTTCGAGAAATGAGCTTATTCACCGCACATCGATGGGCCTCGAGAGCCCCTCATCGAGTTCCTAGGTTCGATCGGTAAAAGGCACGGACGAAAAACTGTCTCAGCACGATGTGACCTCGATCGTGAACGAGTACGTGAAAGAGAAAAATTATTGAATCCAGAAAAAAAAGAGGTTTGTAATGTGCGATGCGCGATTACGTTCTCTTTTCAGGAAAAAGACTATAAATAAATCGAGAATTCACGATCTGCTCGAGGACCATTTTGCCGAGAATAATTAGGAATCTGAGGATGACGATAATGTAGGACCTGATTCGGAGGAGGAGAATTTAGGTCAGTCTGAATCCATGCAAGTGGCAGAGGAAAACGGGTGTGGAGAAAAAATCCAGGGAAAAAAGATGATGTGGAAAATAGCGTGCCTCTCAAGAGCCGTTTGCGTCGATTGTGGTTGAGAACCTGAAGCTGGTGTACTTGGGGATAGGCGTGTTGAAAGAGATGCTAAAGGAAGCTGAGACATTTGAAGAAAAGGTGACTGGATGCTTTGTTCGTGTGAAATCTCATCCGTACGATTGTCGATCGGAATCATATCAGCTCGTGCAAGTCAAAGGTTAGTCTTTGACGAATCAATTATTATCAGTTGAGCCTACGTGACTAGATTTTCTCATTAATGAGTGTTGATATCTAACTTAATTTTTTTTCAGGTGTGAAGACAGTTTCGATAGATGAAACTAATACGGAGACTGTGCTTTTACTTTCGGCTGTGCCTAACGAAATTCGCATTCCTTTGGTTTCAGATGAAAATATCACTGAGGTAATAATCAACTTGGTTGGTTTGTTGCACTTTTTCTAATCATGGTAACTTGCTTAAAATAGTAATTGTAGAATTTGGATTGACATTATGTTGGTTCTTGGGTGTTGCATCTGATTTATGGGTGATTATTTCATTCTTGAAGCAATTAAACGTTATGGCCTTTTCTTTCTAAAGAGGAACCTGATTTTTAATGTTTCTCACACATTCCTGTAAATCCTGTATTTAATCAAGCATTTTTTTTTAATATAAATATTTTCTTTTGACACATTTTACCTGTTTTGTTGCAGGAAGAATGTGAGGATTTGAGAAAAAAAGTGCTGGCTGGTGAGATTGAGAGGCCTACGGTGGTGAGTACCATTTCATTTGGAATATGTTTTGTTATTTTCGCCGCAATTAGAGTTTTGCCGACGACGTGTCGCCACTAAAAGTTAAGTCTCACAATTAAGTTGTTCGCGATCGCTACTCATTGCTGGGTTAATTGTGTATTTCATTATCTCTGTTTATTTTTTTCTGGGAGACATGGGGTCTATTTAGTTATATCAGTTTTTCGTCGTGTAATAACTTATTTTTGTAATGTCATAAAATCCCTCTGCATTGGACTAATAATGCCTTAAAGTTTGTATAAGTTATTTGTTTATTTGTGAGTTTTTTGGGATATTTCTAAACCCTATCTTTTACAGGAGTATCTTCAACAGAAGGTCAATGATGTTCACAAGGATATGACAAACCTTGTACGCTCTCTGTCTTTGTCTTGCATTATAAGCTCTATACAGTGTATATATTTTTACTTAATTAGTGGGTAAATCTGGTAAATTAAAGCTTATCATGTTTTTAGCTAATTGTTTAGTATGTTTGAATTTGTATTTTGATACATTCCTCGTGAAGTTGCCTATTTTCCAGATTACATGCACGAAAATCGCACTTCAGATGTCTATGCTATTGTCGTGCACTATTCTTTCGTTATTTTAATTAATAATATATTTTTATTTTTGTTAAATCATTGTTACTAAAGTTTGGTCACAATTTTGCATCTCATTGCTTAAATGTGATTGGATTGGATTTTTATCGCAGTCAATCCGTAAAGAGCTTAACTTGTTGAAAAACCTCATTGAACGAGCCAACGAGAAAGGATGGAGACTCAAATATCCTTTTATTAGTTTCTATATCATCGATTTATTGCTCCATAATTAAATAATGCAATGGCTTTTCATTTTAGACAATGCCTCTTGGAATCTTAGTTTACAAACATGAACAAGACAAATATATTTGAATATATTAAAGCTCTTCAATTGAATTATTTAAGAGCTTTATGTAATTATTCGAAAGAACTAAAACCCGAGTTAAAACATTAATGAATGAGTAATATTGCAACTTGTACTCTGGAGTTTCTGGTTTGTGGCTTTAACTGGATTGTTTCTACTATGTTCGAGCATTTGGAGAGGAAAAAGAAACTGCAGTCTCCAACGGAACAGTCACGGTTGCTCGAAAATGTTCCTACGGTGATTGCAGACGTATATGAGCCTGGTCGTGATTCTGAAGGCGTCAAAAATGACGTAAATTGTGATGAAGGCTCTCCTGAATCAAACCCACCATGCGATTCACCTGTGCCAAATGATGGACAGCAAGGTACACTTATCGCACTGTAGAAATGCCTTCTTCCTATATTTTTATTAAGTTATTTTCTATTTTTCTGACCTTGCTATAATTAGAATATATAAACGTGTGAAAAAAGTACATATGGAAAGAAAACACTCATATCAATTCAACATCAAATGAAATATTATGATATCTAACAATATCGACTTCGATTGATTTTAATTATCTTAGACCATCTCCAGCAAGCACATCAAAATAGCGCTGGGCGGTATTATTGTGCTCCAGCAGTGCACCAATTTTTTGCGCTATTTCTGCCGCTGCACTGCACTATAGAATTGGGCCAATTTATTATTATTATTATTATTATTATTATTATTATTATTATTATTATTATTATTATTATTATTATTATTATTATATTGACGCCAAGATGATCGAAATTAGATTAATCGACATTCTCTATGTTATCGTTTCAATTTTGATTTTTATTTATTTTTTAAAAAATTTGGCGTAGATCTATATATTGCTGGTATATAGTTAGTGGGTTTTATTGTGTGACAGAAGAAGAGAATAGTCGGGACGGACAAATATCTCCTTCGGAAAAAGATCAAACCGTTTCTGTCCCCAAAGAGCCTCAACAAGGCCCTACACCCGACTTTGGGTCCAAGCAGGTGAAAGAAAAGGAGTGTGAGGATTTGAAGATTGAGGTCATTGCTCCCAGTGACGACGAAGAAGAAGAAGACAGCAAGGCTGGTCGTCGTGTTTCTGTAAACTATGGCGATGAGCTAGAAAACGAGACTTGGTGCATGAGAGGTCCGGAGGGTGTACTGCACAAGTCAATACCGCTGTCCGTTTTCAGACTTTGGAGTGAGAGGAGTCGATGTTGGTCTGAGTTCAAGGTGTGGAGGGAAGACGAATGCGAAGAGGATGCAATCCCTTTGCCTGAGGCTCTTAGCATTGCCTCCCGTAAAAAGTAATTTGCCGTTGAATGTTTTCGAGAAATTGTGTTATTCACCGGCCCAGCCCAGACCGCTGCAGCCCGGCCCACTCCTAGCCTGACCCGCTCCCATTTCAACCCTCTTCCCCACTCAACCCTCTCTTTCTCTGGCCCGGCCCGCCTCCTCACTCTCTTCTGTCATTACTCCTTTTTCCTCTACCCTCCAAATTCCTTCTTTTTCCCAATGGGACGTCCCCAATCACATTCTTCACAACCAATTTGGAATTGGGCCTTTTTTCGTCCGCCATTCGGATCCCGACTCTTCGTCCGAGCCTTCCCAAACAATCATCCACACTTTACCCGCTACGAAAAAGGACGAAAAATCAAAAGGGAAATTAAAATCCAAAACTAGCGAAGAAGAAAGGAGGATCACACGGAGCACAAACAAGATAAAATAGATTTCCTTCTTTTTTCTCAAATTTTATTTTGTGTATTAGCCGTGTTGGGGATTCGGCCCCCCGAACTACGTTTGATGAAGTTTAGTCGGTGTAGGGGATTCGGCCCCCAAATTTTCTAATGATATAAAATTTATTTTTAAAAAAGTGGCAAAAAAAAAGGTCATCGCTTTCTCAAAAAAAAAAAAAAAGTCAAAACGGGATTCAGCTTCTTCTTCGAGTACATGGCTGGCGTCAGCTGACGTGGTGCAAAAATTCAACCGGAAATTAAGCGAGAAATTAATCCATTTGTATGCTCCTGAGATTTTACGAGGTTTTAAGTATTTGCATAAAAACAGGAAGTCAAGTGCAAAAATGTGCTACTCGGCACATCGCGAGCGGTTAAATTATCAGATTTTGGGTGTGCCAAAAGACTAAGTGGGTGCAAAAATGGATCGATATGAGGGACACCACTCCGGATGGGCTCCGGAGATGCTTAGGAACGAAGGGTTTGGTTTCGCGTGCCACATTTGGTCGTTAGGGTGTGCGGTGATCGAGATGGTTGTGGGGCGGATAATCCGATGGATGTGATGTTGAGGTATTGCCAAGGGGAATGGCGTTTTTTATTCTCCAGGGGATTTTTCGGACGAGGTGTTTGGAACGAGATTCTGCCAATAGGTGGACGATCGAGTTATGAATCTGACGGTTATTGTGATGATAGTGATTTAGTGTGTGATGATGAGGAGTGTGTGGGCAATTTTCCATTTTAATGGTGTCAAGGAGAAAGAGTGTTTTTGGAGGGATCACTGTTGAGAGTAGATAATGTTGGAAGCAGTGGGATAAAAACAAATTATGGTGGTGGTTTCTTTTTTGTAAAATGTTCCTTTAATACTGTGAAATTTGCATCTAAAAGTGTTGCTCTATTTTGTCGTTATATTTTGTCATCGACCATTTCTTAAAATTAAGAACTATAATTTACGTTTGTTGAAGGAAAAAAACAATTAGTGTTCTTTCGTCAACAAGTAATTGACGAGGGATAATTTAGGTATTTGTTATATTTATGTATTATGGAAACATGTATTTGAATAAAAGAATTCTAATTCTACCATCTCTTTTGTGTCTTCTTCTTTTCTACTTTTCTTTTTACACGTTATCAGCACGAAACTCTAACTTATTCGGAGTCTACTGAGAGTGATCGACGAATAAGCCTCCATAACCAAATCAACAATTATACAATTTTCGTACGTCGAAAATCTAATTGCGAGTTTTTCATGTTTCTACTGTTGGATCGCGTTCCAATTTTTATTGTACCTTCAAGACATGATGGATTACGTTTTGAATGGTGGAGATTGTATTATATGATACGAGGAAATATATATAAAATTTCGAACAAAGCATATTTATTTTTGAAATTCTCTGTGCAGCGTTTTTCAAAACAAGATTGTGCACAATCGAACCCTTGGTACAAACATAACCCATATCAAGGTAAATTTATATATTAAAAGGTCAATCGCGTGAAAAATATTGATAATTTATTACGATTTTAATATATATTATTAAATTTTTGGTTTTTGTCCATCTCAAGTTATATTGCTATTACATTATTCTTTAATTTCATAATTGTGTGAAGTTAGCAAATCGGGAACATAGCCATGGGATTGAGCCGCGTGGTTGTGCATGCACTCGTTGTGCATCACCATAACTTCAAAACCAGAAAGAAGACTGAGGGGAGTCCTTTTTTTTTTTTTTTTCTTTTCCTCTCTCTCTCTCTCTCTTGTGTGTGTGTGTGATGTCTTTTATAGGGCTTGTGTTTAAAACAAGGATTTGTTGGAAAATCAGATGGGTATAAGTGGGGAAGTTTGGTTTGCATCAAGCTAAAAGTGGTGTAAATGCAGATTCTCATTGGCCATTGCTTAGCTTTTTAACATAAATGAGATTCTACATTTTTTAAAGTCTTGTTATAGTTTGTAAATGTGTTTTGTTTTTTACTTGTAGTAATAAAATCTTGTAATTAGAATATATAATTTTATTTTGGCATCATTTACATGTGCAAGATTGTGTCACATCTACGCATGAAACCACGTATAAAGTTATTTATAGTTAAGTGCTCTTTTCGTTTGACAAAAACTAGCCATTTTTTTTAATATTATGTTGATTACAATCATGTATTATTTTAAATGCTGAAGCTAATTCATGAGGATCGGTTAAATGTCAAAATCTAATGTTGAATGTTTTGTCATGATATGATTTGCACGGGTAAATGTGCGATAAAGTAGATAGACTAGTTTTAGGTTGAATGAAGGTGCTAGCCATCTAATAAAATAGGTGATCATATATAATTACATTATTTATTATCTCATCACTCGTGAAATCTCCAAGAAAATTACGAGCCATACTTGTATTTTCTTATTTTTCACAAATATGATTTCCATTTGGGCGTTATATTTATCCTTTAACCTATTAATTTCAGCTTCATTTTTCTCTACCATTAACTTTATTTTGGCTTGAATCTCAACAATTTTACGAGATAATAAGGGATCATCCCAATTAAAAAAATTACACCCACCATTATTCTAATTCTTGCAATCGTGGAGTTTTTTACTTGGATTTCGCTTTGTACCAGACGTTCATAGTTCTATCTTCTCCTTAAAATAACATTGGAAGCAAGAAGGAGAAGAAGTTGGGTGTGTTATAATTATTTTAAGGCTATTTTTTTTTGCCCCCCAATATATGCGGTTTTTCTCATTTTGCCCCCCAAAGTATTTTTTGTTCCACTTTACCCCCTAATGTACAATAATTTTCGATGTTGCCCCCCAAACTTTATTTCCGGCGTTCCTTCTAGATTCCATCGGCGGGCGGTTGGGGGGCAAAGTGAAAGAATCTTATAGTTAAAGTGCAAAAAAACTTATAGTTTGGGGAAAAATTAAAATAATATAAATATTAATTTTTTGTTTTAAAATTCTATATTTGAAAAACATATATAATTTTTATCTTATACTCACACACACACAAAGTTGTCAATACAATTCCAATTAAAAAAAAAAACTCATAAATTTTCAATTAATATTTATAATCTTCTAAATATAAATATTGTCAATACATCTTTTATATTATTAAATATGAAACACATGAGTAAGTATTATGTAAATTATTAGGCTAAGTAACATAATAATATATTATTATGTATTATGATTGAACAAAATAAAATAAAGGTGCATTTTGTATATGCATTATAATATTATGATACGAAAAATAAAATTATCATTCGATATTATTATTTGTATAAAAAGTGTGATTAAATACTATATTAATCATGAGTACATTATTATATAAGATTATAATTAATGAATGATAATATAATTAAAATCTTGATATTATAAGATTTTAATTATATTAATCATTCGATAATTATAATCTTATATAAGAATTAATGTACTCGTGATTAATATAGTATTTAATCACACTTTTTATACAAATAATAATATTGAATGATAATTTTATTTTTTGTATTATAATAATTTACATAATACTTAGTCATGTGTTTAATAATTAATAATATTTAAGACGTATTGACAATATTTATATTTAGAAAATTATAAATATTAATTGGAAATTTATGGTTTTTTTTTTAATTTGGAATTGTATCGACAACTTCGTGTGTGTGTGAGTATAAGATAAAAATTATATATCTTTTCCAAATATAAAATTTTAAAACAAAATTTTAATATTTATATTATTTTAATTTGTCCTCCAAACTATAAGATTTTTTGCACTTTACCCCTCAAACTATAAGATTCTTTCACTTTGCCCCCCAACTGCCCGCCGATGGAATTTAGAAGGAATATTCCGCCGGAAATAAAGTTTAGGGGGCAACGTCGAAAATTATTGTACATCAGGGGGCAAAGTGGAACAAAAAATACTTCGGGGGCAAAGTGAAAAAAAACTGCATACATTATGGGCAAAAAAAGATTATCCCATTATTTTATTTTATAATTTAACAGTTTTTATTTAGAAATTTTAAGTAGGTTTTTCAGCTAACTGATGTACAAATTATCAATTTTATTACAATTTTAATATTTATTTTAAATTTTTGGTATCTGTCTATCTTAAGTTATATGGCTATTATATTTTTCTTGAGTTTCATAATTGTGTGAAGTTAGCAAACCAGGAACGTAGCCACGGACTTGAGCCGCGTAGTTGGGTGTGCACTCCTTGTGCATCACCATAACTTTAATTCTGGACATATCGTTGTTGGTGGTCATTGCAAAGTAGACCAAGAAGATGACTTTGATAGTGGAGGCTTTTTTTGTGTGTGTTGGTTTTTTTAGGGTATTGATGGGTATAAATGGGGAATTCTAGTTTGCATCAAGCCAAATGTGGTGTAAATGCAGTTTCTCATTGTTTAGCGTTTTGACATAAACGAGATTCTCCATTTTTTGAAAGTCTTATCGTGGTTTGTAATTGTATTTTTATTTTCATGAGTAGTAATAAAAATCCTTATAATTAGAACATAAATTCCATTGTTGGCATTAATTTATACGTGCATGATTGTGCCACATTTACGCATGAAATCACATATAATTAAAGTTATCTATAATTAAGTGCTCTTTTCATACCTTTTTTTTAAAAAAAAAAAATATTATATTGATTGTAATCATGTATTATTTTAATTTGCAACAGTTGATTAATGATAGGTTAAAATCTAGGAAATGATTACACCATACCCCCCACCCCTACATTTGCATCCATTGATATACCTTATTTCTGGTCCCCTTAAATGATCTAATGAATATAATTAAGTGAAAAATGATATAGTCACGGCACCGTAAAATGTTGAATGTTTTTTCATATTGGGACTTGCACGTGATATGCATTGGTAATGTGCAATAGTAGATAGACTATGTTTTGGTAGAATGGAGGTGCTAGTGATTTAATGAATAGATCATCATAATTACACTATTTATTAGCTATTTATGTTGACAAAAAATATGTTGATTAGAACTTGTTGACACTTCTTGTACATAACAATAACCTTTTGCCTTATTACATAGTTCTTGTTGTTGTTTGCCATCTTAAAAACGGGAAAATACTATTAGGGTTTAGGGTTTGATTGAAGAAGATTGGCAGAGATGTTAGTGTTTGAAGCTTGTGGTGGTGGTGGTGGTGGTGGGTATTTATACATGGAGAATTGTGATTAATGCAATTTTATTATCTAACTAGATTATGAAAATGTTGAGTTTTTGCTGTAAATGATTTGTGTCTATTAATTAATGATCGATAAACTTTTATGATTTGCGTGTTTAATTGTTATTTTTCTAAATTATTTATGTTTTTGTTAGAGAAGAAAGATTAATTTGCGTAGTGCTATATTAGCGCAATGCTCATAATATTCATATTTTTTTTCTTATGGTTGATTTTAAGGTGTTTGAGTGGATCTAATTACTTGAAGCTCAATTTGGCTAGTTAAGGTTGACATAATTGTCATTCTATCAACATATTATGAAAATTAGGTTTAATAATCATTAATCACTTGGTAGATTTTCGAGTTCAAGCTCGAGTCACGATTCCTACTTATCTAGTCTAGCTCGAACCTAGCTCAAGCCGAGTTTGATTGCTCGATAATAAACGATTAACAGCTCTACTAAAAACATCTCTCATTTTCGGGCCTGAGATCAATTTATTGTGTGTCCTTTCGTCGGGTGTCGCATTTTTGATTGGTCCTGTGTTAATACTAGGGGGCAACAAAATTCATAAAAAGGTAGATTAGGGCACAATGGACTTTATTTCTAGTTAAATTATACAATTATAGTACAATGCAAGTTAAATTGTGGAAATTTGATTTTCAAATTTAATAAAAACACTCTTACAATACAAAGGTAGTAGTAGGGAATTTGATTTTCAAAGCTAAGGTTGCAGTTGGATTGGGAATTTATTATTATTATTTTATTTATTTTTTTAAGAATATTGAGTGTGATTGGATTAGCTGAAAATGCAATGATGTGATATAGAAATAGTAAAATAATGATTGGTAGTTAGAAAAATGCAAGTGTGGGAATACTTTTTTTTTTTTTTTTTTGGAAAAAATATGTAATAACGATTTTTCACTTTCAGAATTGTGCATATATGTGATTTAGGGGATAAAAAATTAGAGTGAGTGTAATGTATTTTCTGAAAAACTTAGTAAATAATAACATTTTAATAATGGATTTTCTCTAGCCAAACGAAAATGGAAATTTTTAGTATCCAAACACGCTTTAATTCTTACTTCTTATGTTTCGTCATAATGCTAGAATGTAATCATATTTGAATCTTGGTTTAGTATTTAATTTTCCTTACTTTCTAATTAGTGTATCAACTAATCGGGAGAATGTGGTGCCAAAGTTGTGGTTGATAAACACCTCCAATTGTATAGTATATGAGTGGTTCATCGAGCACGCTCCATCAAAGTTTTTGAAAATTTCCACTTGTTATTAAGAAATTTGCTTTCTTAATCTATTCTCAATTTTTATAATTGGTAGTTTTTATATGATTTTATTGGTGTTACAAAATAATAATACGAAAATGGAAATACTACTAAACTGTACTACATTTCTTAACAAATGCTAAAATCAAACGAAACTGTAAAACAAAATGAAACTAAATAATAAACACCTTCTTGAAACGAACAAGATTGATCAACAAGTCGAGGCGAGATCTCTTTCCGCAAGATAAATTACGCCCCGTGAAATGCCAACGAAATAGGCGTAATACCCCTAAAGATACAACGACTTTAACATATTTGAAGCAGTAGCACACCAGACTTCAAAACTCCAACGACTAGAAATGGTGCAAATACTGAGCACAACTTAAAAATTATGTGAGACTTGTATTGCAAAAAATGCAAAACAAATTGATTATGTGTGTTTTTCTGCCTCTGCCTATAACTTTTAAATCAAGGGTTGTTGACGTGTTTACTAAAGGGTTGCTGACGTGTATTACCTGTCAGAAAAGCCCTTGAGCGCCATACGGCTTTTGCTTACGGGTCAGCATTCACAAAATATTATAAAAAATAATATTTTATTCAGGCAAGTCTAGTCTAACCCGCTCGACCCATAAACAACTACCCAGCCCTAGCCTAGTCAACATTAATTTTAAATCCACACATGGCATGGGTGGGATTCGAACACGCAACATCTTGTAAATAGAGGAGGCGGTATTACCATTTCGCCAAGGGCAATTACATGTGAGAGTTTTTATATATTTT
>BMAC01000561.1:718551-745293 GCA_014905375.1 Phtheirospermum japonicum | reverse complement strand
TCATTCCACTTCCCACTTTTCCAGAACTATTAGCTAAAGCCGAGTCGCATGAATTGTTCACCCGCTCTCTTGAGAATCCATCGTCTATCTCTACTTCATCTCAGGCCTTTTCTGCGCAAACTCAGCACAAGAATTCTAGTGGCCGAGAATACTCCAATTTTTGCAACTCTGGTAATCGTTTTGGCGGCGCTAATAATAAATATGGTGGTCGTGGTAATTCTCACCGTTCTATTGGCGGTGGTGGCAGGGGACGCTCGCCACCAACTTGTCAGATTTGTCGTCAATCTGGCCATTATGCTACGTTTTGTCCAGACTGTTACGGCTAACATGCTCCTCAGGCGAACCTCGCTGAGGCGTTTCAAGCAGGCTGCTCATTAAATCCTTCCACCACCTCTGACTGGTATGTCGACACTGGCGCCACGGCTCATATGGCAAACTCTTCGGCTTCGCTGGACTCTTCATCCTCTTATACCGGCAATGATTTCGTTGTCGTTGGAAATGGTAGTTCTCTTTCCATTTCTGGTGTTGGTTCCCGTCATTTATCTCGTGATTTGTCTCTTTTGGATGTCTTGGTCGTACCACATATCACGAAAAATTTATTATCCGTCAGTAAACTCACTCATGATTATCCGGTTAATATTATTTTCACTAATAAGTCATTCCAAATTCAGCACCGTCTAACAGGGGTCCCTTTGGCCCGGGGCAAGCGTGAAAATGGACTTTATGTGCTCGAGCATGGTCATGAAAGCCTTGTTGCTGCGTTATCTACTCCAAAAATCAGGGGTTCGTTTGATTTGTGGCATCGTCGGCTAGGCCATGCAAATTTTGATACTATTCGGTTATTAAATAAATTGGGATTTTTATCAGTCACTTCTATTTTACCGAATCCTATTTCTTGCTCGTCATGTCATTTAGCTAAGAGCAAGCGACTTTCTTTTATTTCTAATTCTTGTCGTGCTTCTCATGTTTTGGATATTATACATTGCGATTTGTGGGGACCTTCTCCTATTACGTTATGGGATGGTTATCGTTATTATGCGGTTTTTATTGATGATTTTTCTCGGTATTCCTGGATTTATCATTTGCGGTTGAAATCTGACTTCTTTGATGTTTTCGTTCGGTTTAAGTTAATGGTGGAAAATCAATTTTCTTGTTCTATCAAACGTTTTCAATCTGACGGTGGTACTGAGTTTACTAATATGCGACTTCAAAATCTTTTTCGGAACAATGGTATTATTCATACCATGTCTTGTCCGTATACGCCAGCTCAAAATGGTCGGGCTGAACGGAAACATCGTCACATCACTGAGATGGGTCTTTCTATGCTTTTTCATGCATCCGTACCGTTAAAGTTTTGGGTCGAGGCATTTTCTACTGCTATTTATACTATTAATCGTTTGCCATCGTCGGTTCTGCAAGATCAGTCGCCATATCAGGTGTTATATTCTTCTTCTCCTTCATTTGAAAATTTTCACCCATTCGGCTGCCGTGTTTTCCCTTGTTTACGCGATATTGCAGAGCATAAACTATCTTTGCGATCTATTCCTTGCATTTTTATGGGTTATAGTACGCGCCACAAAGGTTTTTGTTGTTTGGATCCTTCAACCTCGCGTTTTTACATACGACGTCATGCCCAATTTGATGAGAATTATTTTCCATTTGCTGTGTCATCTTCTTCGACATCTTCACGTCATCTCCAACTATCCTCGTTCGTAGATGCTTTCTCATCATCTCCCACTATCGCCAGCCATCAGTCCTCGTTACCGCCGAATTCCAGCATCACTTCCAGCGGTTTTCAGCCGTCTCCGTCAATTTTCAGCGACAACTCCAGCTGTTTTCCGTCTGCTGCTCCACCGTCCAGCAGCTCTTCGGTTTCGGCTGCACCTCATCCTGTTATTATTGATGAAGATCAGCAGCTTCCGATCAGCCAATCTGCCTCACTTCTTCCACCTGACTTTCCGATCAGCAGCTCCATCCCAGCAGATCAACATTTTCCGCCCAGCAGCTCCATCTCGGTAGATGATCAAACGCCTTCTTCTGGTCCACCGTCCGGCAACTTAGTTCCAGCAGTCTCACAGCTGCCCTCTTCTACAAGTTCGACTCGTCCGCACCCCATGCGTACTCGTGCTCAAAGTGGTATCGTAAAATCAAAATACTCCTCTTCCTCCAATTACTTCACTTTCAGTGCGCTCTTATCTTCGGTTCATTCTGTCGCTAACCCCACGGGATTCAAATCCGCTGCCAAATCTCCTCACTGGGTTCATGCTATGGATAACGAGTTGAAGGCTTTGCATGTTAATAATACCTGGGATCTTGTTCCTCGTCCGCATGTCGAAAATGTTATTGGTTCAAAATGGGTTTTTAGAACTAAGTTTCGTGCCGATGGGTCTATTGATCGTCACAAAGCTCGTCTTGTCGCACAGAGTTTTTCTCAGCTTCCTGGCTTTGACTATGATCATACGTTCAGCCCTGTTGTCAAAGCTTCAACCATACGAATTATTATCTCCATTGTCGTTCTTAATAATTGGTCGTTACACCAACTCGATGTCAATAATGCTTTTCTTCACGGTCGCCTTGATAAACCAGTTTTTATGGAGCAACCTCCAGGTTTTGTTGATCCCATTCATCCATCATATGTTTGTCGACGAATTAAGGCTATTTATGGTCTTAAACAGGCGCCTCGAGCTTGGTTCCAGCGTTTCTGTGATTTTCTTCTCAGTTTGGGTTTTGTCGAAAGTAAGTCTGACACCTCGCTTTTCATCTATCGCTCCGGTGGGACATTGTTATATCTTCTTGTTTATGTCGATGACATTATCATCACTGGCAATGCTTCTTCATTTGTAACTCGTCTTATCTCTCGAATTCGCAAGGAGTTCGCGATCAAAGATTTAGGCCGGCTAACGTATTTTCTTGGGCTTGAAGTTACCTATTCCAATGCTGGTATTTTATTGGGCCAATCTAAGTATGCCCGTGATATTCTTCTTCGGGCCGGCATGCTTGACTCCAAACCGGTTTCCACTCCTCTTGCCCCTGATACTCTACTGCGAGCTCATGGTGACCCTTATTCCGACCCAACATCCTATCGCTCGCTAGTTGGTGCTCTTCAGTATCTTACTATTACTCGTCCTGATCTTTCGTTTGCGGTCAACACGGTTAGTCAATTTCAAGCTAATCCTACCATTGATCARTTTCAGGCCGTTAAGCGAATTTTGKGRTATGTCAAGGGCACTCTTGAATTTGGTCTTCAATTTTCTCGTGGTTCGTCGTCTATCTTGGGTTATTCTGATGCCGACTGGGCGCGCTGTCTGGACACACGTCGCTCGACCTATGGTTACTCTATCTTTTTGGGTCCAAATTTGGTTTCGTGGAGTGCTAAGAAACAACCAACCGTCTCTCGTTRCAGTTGTGAATCCGAGTATAGGGCTATGGCGAACGCTGCTTCTGAAATTATTTGGGTCACTCTCCTTCTTCGTGAGCTTCATGCGTTACCAATTCACATTCCCACACTTCTTTCGGACAACAAAAGTGCGTTGTTTTTAAGTCAAAATCCTATTGCTCATAAACGGGCTAAGCATATCGATATTGATTATCATTTTGTTCGAGAACTCGTTACTTCTAAARGACTACACACCAAGTTCGTTCCTTCCCATCTTCAACTAGCCGATATATTCACAAAGGGTCTCTCTCGACCGCTTTTTGATTTTTTCGTTCCAAGCTTCGCGTTGTTTCCAATCCGCTTCGCTTGACGGGGGGTGTTAGGAATTAGTCTTTGTATATCTTCTCCATGATTGTAGGGAGTTAGTTTATTGTTGTATTCTTATATATACGGTAAGTTGTATACACTCAGGATTAAGGAAAATAAATATTCTTTCACTGATCCGTAGCCTTGCTTCGATTTATACTTCGATTTTGTGTTTTTCATCTTAATCGTTTTCTCCTAAAATCGATGAATTTGTGTTCAAGTTTTCAGCAATTTGTGCTGAAATTCCTGTTCAATATGCAGTTCTCCTATGAATTTGCTTCAGAAATTCGTAGATTGTGCCTGTAAATCTTACAGAATTGGAGAAAAAACAGCGAAATCGAAATTTGGGGAAATTGGGGAGGTTTGGTTCTTTGAGACAGTGGTGTGGGCTGGCTGCGGGGGTGAGTCTGGGTCTGTGTGTGGGGTGTGGGCTGGGGGTTTGTTTCTGGGTCAGGGTCAGAATTCGGGTCAAATCAATAAAATGGTAAAAAGTGATCTCATTCTGTGAGACCGGTCTCACCCAAGACCTACTCAATTTTTCTTGCTTTCTGAATTGGTATATCAGGCAATGGATCGGGAGAATATGTGGCATCAAAGTGTTGGTTGATGAACATCTCTAATTGGGTAGTATATGAGTGGTTCATCGAGCACTCGCTCCATCAAAGTTTTTGTTGCGTTGTTCTAAAGACAAACACTACGCATCATCGCAATTAAACTACCACTTGGTGGTACAGGTTTTGATTTCTTATTCTATTCTCAGTTTCTATAATTGGCAGTTTTTATATGGTTTTAATGGTAAACTCACTGTCATATCAAGAATAAGCTCTGCAAATGAATGTTCTCAATTTTTATATATTTCTTAGAAAATAGAATGACTTTTATAATTATGCCCAAAAATATTCTAAAATGACAAAATATTCTGCCGGCAGGGTTTGAGTGTGGTAAAATTACTAAATGCTTTGACTTTTATAAATGGACTATGTTATTATTATGACGCTTATAAGCCAGATATCTCTGGTCTTTGGTGCTATATTGTCGTATCCGGATTTTTTGTTGTGAACTTGTTTAGGCATTGAATTAACATGCAATAACGAGATCTTATCTTATGTTTTTCTCACCACTTTTAGCTCGGGAAATATGGCAGTGGTGTTATGAGGATTTACCCCCCACCCCCACCCCACAAAAAAAAAAAAAGAAAAAAGATTCAAAGAACATAATACTTCTCACTCAATCTCTCACTTTAATCATTGTCTACGCCTTGCATTCCCGGTCTCGGTTGCCTGCTACTGCTGCTCCTCCTCAATCTTAGGCTGAGGGGGCAAATTGGTAATTTCAGGGGCCGGTACAAAAATCGGCGCAGGGCTCCTCCTTAGTTGGTCGTCGTTTTTGGTATGAGGATCGTGACATATTATAGGGAGATACAAATCCACCTCAACTCTATGGTAGGAATCCTGGTGACAACCACCAAACATGGGCCCGTATGGCCCGGTGGGCTCAAATTGACCACAACCGTCGTGAAAATAGCCCATGCCTTGTGCTGCGTGGTTGCGGAGACATTCTTTCTTTGTACACTACTAGGATCTCCACATTTGATCCATGGGTTGTGTTGAAGTTGGCCATCTCAAGAAAACAGGCAGAGGTGATGATAGAATTAGTTTGTTTGTTTTTTTTTTCTTTTTTGAGCAGATTTTTGGGCAGACATAGAATTAGATTTCAACTTCATGTTTCTCTACCATTAACTTTATTTTGGCTTGAATCTCTACAATTTTACGAGATGATAAGGGATCATCCCAATTGAAAAAATTACACCCACCTTTATTCCAATTCTTGCAATCGTGGAGTTTTTTACTTGGATTTCATTTCGTGACAGATATTCATAGTTCGATCTTCTCCTTAAAATAACATTGGAAGCAAGAAGGAGAAGAAGTTGTGTGTGTTATAATTATTTAGGAAAAGTCTACAGTGCCTTCAAGGTACCATACCTCCACCCCTCCTGCATTTATAACCTTAGATCTTTTAATAAAAAAAAACCTAAATTTGATCTAATGGTTACTATCGAACCCCATGAAGTGAGGAATGGTACCGTAAAGGCACCGTAAAAGTTCCCTAATTATTTTATCATATTTTATAATTTAACGATTTTTATTTTGAAATCTTACGCAGGTTTTTTAGCTAACTGATGTCAATATTCTAAATCACATCGGTTTTAAAGAAATCGGTATGGATTTTATATTTCAAATCAGTGTTTTAATAACCAATGTAAATATTTTTTACATCAGTTTTTTTAAAACCAATATTATTATTATTTTTTTACTTTTATTTTTGTAGTAGTAGTAGTGAAATCCACCACGACTTTGCAAATATTTCTCCTCATAATTCTTTTAATGTGTTTAATTGTAGAGCTTAAACCACCAGGATAAGCCCTTCTGTTTCTAATTAATTTGTAAAAGTTTAATAGCATTTGAAATAGCGAGGTTTTTATGTAGGTTTAGAATTGCAACACTCAATCAATTTAAGTTAAAGGAGTAATTGTTGTTTGTTAATTCGTGATTGATAAATTATTTATGATGCACGTGTTTTAATTGTTATATTAGTCATGTTTCTATTCAAGAGAAGAAAACTAACTTATGTAGTTCTATATTAGCGCAATGTCATGCTATTCCTATTTTGTTATCTCAATAAATGGAACAAATATGACCCAAATCAAGGTAAATTTATATATTAAAAGGTATATCGTGAAAAAATATAGATAATTTTATTACAATTTTAATATTTATATTAAATTTTTTGTTTCTTTCTATTTTAAGTTATATTGCTATTACATTTTTCTTGAATCTCATAATTGCTTGAAGTTAGCAAACAAGGAATGTAGCCACGGGTTTGAGCCGCGTAGTTGTGCGTGCACTCCTTGTGCATCACCATAACTTCAATCCTGTACATATTGTTGTTGGTGACCATTGCATTGAGGACCAAGAAGAGGACTTTGATAGTGGAGGCTCTTTTTGTGTGTGTTGGGTTTTTAGGGTTTTGATGGGTATAAATGGGAAAATTCTGGTTTGCATCAAGCCAAATGTGGTGGAAATTCAGTTTCTCATTACTTAGCGTTTTGACATAAATGAGATTCTCCATTTTTGAAAGTTTTATCGTGGTTTGTAATTGTGTTTTTATTTTCATGAGTAGTAATAAAAATCCTTATAATTAGAACATATAATTCCATTGTTGGCATTAATTTACATGTGCATTATTGTGCCACATTTACGCATGAAATTGCATATAATTAAAGTTATATATAGTTAAGTGCTATTTTCATTGACCAAAAAGTAGCATTTTTTAAAAATATATATATTATATTGATTGTAATCATGTATCGAATTTGCAGAAGTTGATTAATGATAGGTTAAAATCTAGGAAATGATTACACCATACCCCCCACCCTACATTTGCATCTATTGATATACATATACCCCACTACTTGTCCCCTGAAATGATCTATATGATTAAGTGAAAAATGTTATAGTCACGACACCGTAAAATCTTCTTAAAATCTAATGTTGAATGTTTTTTGATATTGGGACTTGCACGTGATATGCATTAGTAATGTGCAATAGTAGATAGACTATATTTTGGTAGAATGAAGGTGCTAGTGATTTAATAAATAGATCATCATAATTACATTATTTATTAGCTATTTAAGTAGACAGAAAATATGTGGATTAGAACTTCTTGACACTTCTTGTACATAACAATAACTTGTTGCCTTATTACATAGCTGTTGTTGTTGTTTGCCATCTTAAAAACAAGAAAATACTATTAGGGTTTAGGGCTTGATTGAAGAAGATTTGCAGAGGTGTTGGTATTTGAAGCTTCTGGTGGTGGTGGTGGTGGGTATCTATACATGGAGAATTGTGATTAATGCAATTTTATTGTGTAACTGGATTATGGAAATGTTGGTTTTTCGTTGTAAATGATTTATGTCTATTGATTAATGATCGATAAACTATTTATGATTACGTGTTTAATTGTTATTTTTCTAAATTATTTATGTTTCTGTTCAAGAGAAGAAAGATTCATTTAATGTAGTGTTGTATTAGCGCAGTGCTCGTAATATTCCTTTTTTCTTTATGGTTGATTTAAGGTGTTTGAGTGGATTTAATTATTTGAAACTCAATTTGGCTAGTGAAGGTTGACATAATTGTCATTTTATCAACATATTATGTTTTATCAACATTTTATCACACATATTTGAAGCAGTAGCACACCAGACTTCAAAACTCCAATGAACTAGAAATGGTGCGAAAACTGAGCACAACTTTGAAAATTGTGTGAGGCTTATAGTGCATAAAATGCAAAATAAATTGATTGTGTGTGTTTCTGTGAAGTCCCGTCTATTTACCCTTATAAATTATTTAAATAAATTTATTTTTCTTTTATCACTATTTTTATTTCATTTCAATCGAAATATTTTATTACAATAATATTTTGTTGGAATGTATACTGGATATTATGAAAAAAAATTCTATTTATTTAATTTTGTAGCAAAAGTAATAACACATAGTATATTTTTATTTTGACTCAATATGTTAAATCGAGGCCAAAATTCTTCAAACCAAATACAATTAAATAGGTCCAAATCATTGAGCCCAACCCAAAGATTTGAGCCCATTAAATTCAAGCAAGCCGCATTTTAGGCCCAAATGTCAAGCCCAATTCCAACCGCCTTTGCCTTAGTCTATATTTTTTCAGACTTCAGTCAGGTGAGGAGCAAAGATACATTTTTTTTCATCGTTCATTTTGGTTTCACTTTTTTTTTCCAACCACCTTTGGCAGCAAATCTTGTCGGACTCGTGACGAAAATCCAACCAACGGATTATTATGAAGTTCATACCGAATATATCTAATTTCATAAGGTTTCCAACGCCACCTCTGGATCGACAATCTGAAATTTGGATCTTCATTAAAACGCCGACGAATTTCCTATGCGCTACCATGATTCGGGCCGGCGCCGTCGAACTTCGACAGTCATTTTCCGGTGAATCGAAGGTCCAAGATTGTTGTCTTATATATCGAATTTTTAATATTGACGAGTTGTATTTAATTATACAGTTGATTTTATGAACCGATTCCGGAGAAGTCGTGAAGGGGCCACGAACGCCGCTCGCGCGACGATCGCCCGTTTTGGCCTTTCGAATTATCAGAATTTAATGAACTTTATATTAAATGAAAGCCCTCTTCACGAGAAACATGATTCTAAACTCGGTTTGTAATTCCGGTGAGATTTGGGACAGTGTGTTGGGTGTGTGTGAGTGTGTTGTGTGTGATCGTGTGTGTGTTTTCTCGACCGGTGATGGTCGGAGCTTGGTCGGGGAGCAATCAGGAAGTTGTCGGTAGTGGGGCCCGCCAGGCTGAGGTGATGTCGATGGGAAGGATGTGCTGAACCTTAGTTCTGAAATTTTCGGGTGAAAATGAATTGGGTTAATAAGTTATGGGTTGGATTTTGGGAATTATATAGAATTTTAGACTTAATTTTACTTTTTGAAAACTTCAATCTGACCCTCTAAGTTTTCAATTTATTCCCCTAAAATTAAGTTTTGATTTGTTCTGAATTGACTCCAAATCATATTCTTCAAAATATCATATTAACCCACAAAAATTTTCAAAGTTTCAAAAATCTCATTCTGACCCCCAATTACTTTATTAATTTTTCAAAACCGTACAACTTTCTTATTTTTGAGCCGAAATGGGTCAAATGACTTCCAAATGATTTCAAATTTGAACCATAGCTTCGTTATAACATCCTCCTACGTAAGACGTATCCAAAATTATAATTTTACCCTTTGAACTTCTAAGTTTAAGAGTCGAGGCCAACCGTCTTGATTGTAATACGCGTCTAATTATATTAGTTTCACTTCCAAGCGTGTTAAGACCTTAGATATTACTTTATTATTTGTTATATTTATAATTTTTATAATTATATTATATTTTAGGACTATACATGGTCTTTTATTCGGAAGTGCCGAGGCCTTTCATCTACTGATCGGAAACCTCGTAAAGCCGTCGTAGCATATGCTTGATTTTCGAAAGAATTTCAAGAAAGGTGAGTAAAACCTTCTTAACTGGGGAGTTTGAATATTTTCAAATCATAATGCATTTTTTGTGCTTATCTATGAGTAAAATACTCTTAACTGGGAAGTTTGAGATTTTCCAAATCATGAAGCACTTGTTGTTTAAACATATTTTTCCGCTTGTATAAGCCTTTTGAAAAATTGTAATTTTAGGGAAAATATGCAAGTTTGCACTGACCTTGTGCTTGTGCTTAATCATAAGTCAAATTATATGATTTATATCAAAGTTATGGATATCAATTGAACTCAACTGTTGTTATCGATTGTTACTTTCAACTGTTATTGTCTATCACTGTCACTGTCACTGTCTGTCAGGCACGAGCAGTTTGGGCAATCAATCGAGCATGTTGCCTGTGGTTCTTAATTGACTACTCGTGGTACCTATTCCCATTTTCCTGGTCGGGTCAGAGACGACGACAGGATTTGGGTCGTAGTTTGGATATATCTAGAATATGGCGTACCCTGGGTTTGAATCCCATAGCTAATGGGACGTCAAGCCTACTGGGAGGGATAAGGCGACTGAGGCTTCGGCCTATTGGAGTGTCATATTTCATGGTGAGTGGAGACGTGTGAGTTGATGTTTGATCGACATCGATTCTATGCTTATGTGAGTTAATCTGGCTCGAAAGATAAGTGCTACGCGTGAGAGCCACCTCTAGAGTCTTTCGGGATCTAAGTACTACGCATGGGAGCCACCTCTAGAGCTTCTTACCCGGGCACTCACTAATTGGACTGACTGTTTTAGAACGAGACAGATTTTCCTGTCTGTTCAATTGTTAACTGTTTTAATTAATTTTTCGAAAATAAATTAGTGTTACTTTTGTATTTTAAATACAATAATTGGTTAAATTTTGGGAAAATCTAATGTTTAATCTTTCTAAAATACTTTGATTTGGATTAAAATACTGAAGTAATTATTTGATTGAATTATGTGTTTGTTGTTTACTAAATTTTTGTTACACGCATGAAAATAGTTTTGCACACCAAGTGCTTTGATTGTTTTATGAAAATTATTTTCTAAACTCTTGTCAATTTTATATTTTAAAAGAAAATTTGCATTTTCATTTTTGTCCCTCACTGAGCTCTTTTAGCTCACGTTTTCTTTTGTTCTAAAACCAAACTCTCTAGATATCGACATTTTGAGAGTGTCCCAGATCTCGATCCTCCCATTGAAGAGTGGCACGTTGGCTAGAGCTACCTTTTATCAGTTTGGTTTTGTTTGTATAAAATTTAGTTGTATTAAGTCTACCAATACAACAAGTTTTTAATCTACATAGGGTGAGAGTTGTTTTATTTATTATATTTTTAAGGTAGTATTTTATTTGGGGCGTTACAATTTTTGCCTATAACTTTTAAATCTATTTGTAGACTTCGCCATGTAGGTTTCACTATAAAAAAAAATCAATGAATGCTGACGAGCAGAACCGTCAGCAAACCTGTCAGTTTCTTATTTACTAAAGGGTTGCTGACGTGTATTACCTGTCAGAAAAGCCCTTTAGCGCCATACGGCATTTGCTAACGGGTTGAACCCGTCAGCATTCACAAAATATTATAAAAAATAATATTTTATTCGGGCAAGCCCAGCCTAACCCGCCCGACCCATAAACCACTACCTAGCCCTAGCCTAGCCAGCATTAAATTAAATTCACACATGGCATGGGTGGGATTCAAACCCGCGACATCTTGTAAATAGAGGAGCGGTGTTACCGTTTCGCTTAGGCAATTACATGTGAGAGTTTATATATTTTTAAGATATATTAGATGTGTAAATTGAGTTATAAATTATATTTATAATTAATTATATTATAAATATATAATATTATTTTAAAATTTATACAATTAAATAATATTTATTAAAAGTTATGTCATATATATAAAGTTAAAATAATAATATATTTCGACAATAATAAATAATATATTAGAATAAACTTATATTAATTAGTATTGGATATATATATTATGTTATAAATAATGATATTATAAACATATAATTTTATTATATATAAAAATAAAAAAACTACAAAATTTATATTTTTAATTAATAAAATATTTATTATAAATATTTTTGTTTTTAGATTTATTATATTTCCCTTAAAATAATTTTATATATTTATATTTATAAATGATCAATATAATAATATATTATATATTATAAATAATTATTTATATTATAAATATATAATATTATTTTAAAGTGTATTACAATTAGATAATATTTATTGAGAATTATGTTATATATATAAAGTTAAGAAAATAATATATTTAGATAATAATAAATAAACCATTAGAATAAACTTATATTAATTTTTATTGTTATTTATAAATAATGATATTATAAATATATAATATTATTATATATAAATATAAAAAAATTATAAAATTTTTAATTTTTAATTAGAAAATATTTATTATAAATATATATTATTATTTATTATATTTTTATATTTATTGTATATCCCTTTAAACAATGATATGTACATATATATATATATATATATATATATATATATATATATATATATATTTTATAAATTATTAATATAATTATATATTATAATTAAACAAGTAAGATGCCAACTCAAGACAGTGTGGCAGCAGTTAAACCAGTCAAAGTTAGGAAGAAAATTGTAGATAAATTTTCAAACCCCATTTTTTTCAATCTCTAATATTTCATTTGTTTTTTTAGCCAAAAGGTACAACTACAACTGGTCAGTTGCTACAAGGCACTCAGGAACAACTATGCACTAGCAATTCTAATATTACAAAAAAATATGGAATACTAATTCCCTTGGTAGAGGACAAAAATCTCTCGATATTCGCCTTGCCGAGGGAAACACGGAGGAAATTAATCCCTTAGTAAAACCTCCTCTGTAGATGGTTATCGATTGAGTTACAATTCCTTGGCACTACTACCAAGGGTTTGATTTTCATCAGTAAATCCTTAACCATTTGATCATGAAATCCATCGATGATACCTGGGAAATTTAATCCCTCAGTACTACCGAGAGACCGTTCATTCGATACTTTTTAAATATGAAATAGAATACATATTTTAATTAAACTTTAAAAAATCAACTCGAACTTAACCCGCCCTCTCGACCCACCCAACAACCAGCCCAACCCGCTAACTAACCCGACCCGTAGCCTAGCCCATAACCCAAACCACATATAAAAGCATAATTATATGGACCACCAATTTATAGTCAATTTCGGACTTATTACTAAATTAAATCTTTATGTTGCTGAAAATAACACTAAACTTTATCTATCCGCCATGCTTGTAATTAGTATGATGAGTCTTCTTCTTAAAAGTTGATTTTGTGTATAATAAACAAGACATTACCAGCCCCAGTCCCACTAATCTTCCCATCATTGTGGCAATTGTCTTTTGTGTACTCCTTGTGAAGAGGAATGTAGAGTGCTGAGTGCTAAAAGCTCGCAATCAAGAAAATGAATTGAAGCAATTCGGTTTTGTACCGATCATCAATGGATATGGTATTCAGCAAGGTGGGTTCTTATTGGTTGGATCAACAATCCAACGGCCTGATTAGTTCTGTCGGCATTGAGATCAATGTAAGACTCTATGTTTGTTTTTAGACTCCTAATACCAGGATTGAGATTTCGAGTGTCAATCCTTGTTTGCTCTAAAACTCAAATTTTCAATACTCAATCAACAACTTCATATACCTAACCCCATACTCATCTCTTTGTTTTTCCTCATCATTACATTCAAGTAATTATTTTATTTCATCATCATTATATATAAATAGTTTTATATTACTAACAATACAAAAATACATTATCCACGCTCTTCAGACATGATATGACATCAAATATAATTTAAAAATATATTTTCATACACTTTACAAACATGATTTGACATTTACAGTAAAAAGCAACGGATTCTGAATCCTACAACAAAATAAAGATTCTTACTATTCACATAATTCTGAATACTGAAGAGTAATACCTGAATTCAGATTCTCAACGAAACCTACTCCAAACAGATCCTAAAATCTTTGTTCTTATTTTTTATTTTTTTTTGAATTTTAGATTTTTGCAGTTTAATTTGCTCGAGTTTTTTTTAATTAATCCAGAATTTTGGTTATTCAAATTTTTTTAATCCACTTTATATTGGCAGGTTATAATATCATATTTGTTTGATTTTATGTGCAAAACGGGTGAACACAAATAAACACAATTACACTGACCCATATATCATACAAATTAGTAAGTTTAACACAAAGCAATGACACATACATCAAATATAAACACTAAATTTTAATTAAAATACACCAAAATAACACCAACCATTAAATTACATAACTAAACTACCAATAAATTGCATAAAAACTTCAATTGTATAAATATTAAACTACCTTAAATCAGAAAAGAAAAAAACAAAAAAAAACACATGAAATTAACCTTGCTAAATTACATCAAAATAGTTGCATGAAAACATTTTTGAGCCACAATCAATAGCATGGAGCAAGAAAATCGGAGGTTCACTGTGGATTTTAAAAGATACTAACACATTTTTCAATTAAATTACTCTTTCACTTTGCAAACACATCACTAGTAGAATTACCCATTGAATTACAAGCCATACTTACAGACCTTCTTTTTCCAGTTATGATTCCATTTGGGTCATATTTCTCTGTAGGCTATTAATTTTAATTTCCTGTTTCTCTTTCATGGACTTTATTTCGTCTTGAAACTCTGCAATTTCACGAGATGACAAGGGATCATCCCAATTGGAAAAATTTCACCCACCATTATTCTAATTCTTGCAACCATATAATCTTTTACCCGGATTTCAATTTGTGCTGAACGTTCGTAGTTTACCTTGTCCTTGAAATAATAATAATAATAATAATAATAATAATAATAATAATAATGGCATATGGAATTTTGCTCCATATGTAACGAGTATTATAAAATTATACTCGGTGCAGTATGTGTTTTTATTTTGAAGATATTGTGTAGTATATAATTATCTTGTGCAATTTAGTATAAAAATTGACAGTCCAATCTAAAATTTTGAAAAAAAAAAACTGCACAATGTAGTTTGCAATATGGTATGGTTAATATGTAATTTGATAATATTAGTATGAATTTTAAAATGTAATGGTATTTTTATTGATTTTTTGAATTTTAGTAGAGTATTGAATTTGATAATGGTAGTATGAATTTTAAAATATCATAGTATGAAACTTTATTGGTTTTATGTTTAATATGAAATCCGCGATATCAGTTTGAATTTCATATATAGTATGAAATTGAAAATTTTAAAACATAAAATTGTGGGAAAAAATGGTTGTATATCAGTGTGACATATTACAAAAAATAATTACATGATATAGTATGAAGTCTCACTGTGCAATGTGAAATTTTGCATATAATGATTAAAAGTATAAAACTTAGCAGTATGAAATTCCGAGTGTATACAATATAAGTATGAAATTGCACTATGTAGTATGAAAATGAACAGTGTAGTATGAAATTTGCCGTTAACGGTTGGTGGCAATGATATAGAAATGTCATGTAATAGTATGAATTCTGGTTGTATAAATTGTTGAATAAAGAAAAAAAAAAATTGAAAGGAAAAAAAAAGTAGAAATCATTAATAAGGGTAAAGTAGTATTCTTATATAGTAATTTAGATTAAGGTCCTGCTTGGTTGAGCTTATTGAAAGTACTTATAACTTATTCCATCACAATAAGCTCTTTTAGGCTGCTTGGTAAGAATAAAGAATAAGCTCCTGATAGCTTATTCTGCTTAATAAGCTCTTGTTCAGAAAAAGCTACAAATCGTAGCTTTTTCGAATAAGCTCCTACATTATTTGGTAAAATTATTTTTTTATCCTTTTATATTGTAAAAAATATATTATTTATAAACTAATATATTACTTTATATTTTACGAAAAATATTTTTATTAATCATAATTAAAGTTTTATTTATTATTATAATTATTTTTTTAATTATTTTTCAAGTATTTGTCTTTTTTTTTTAAATAATCTTTTGGGAAGTCTTCATTAATTATTATAATTTTATTTTTTTTATTTTTTATATTTTTCTTTTTTTTTTATGTGTAATATTTTATATTTTTTAATCATGTCTATATAGGTAAATTAACCTTCAATCAGCTACTTTAATCAACTAATTTACCAACCACTAATTGAAAATCAGCTACCAACTATCAGCTATCAGTTATCAGCTACCGGCTACCAGCTATCAATTATCAGCTATCAGCTGTTTGAATCAGCTCAACCAAGCAGAGCCTAAATGAGAAAATTATTGATTATATAGGAAGTTAGTATTTTCATTAGAGTATTTGGGATAAAACATTTATCTAATGGATCATAAGAGAATTGCTCCTTATTATTACTCCATATTAAGGGAAACGAGGCGGATATTGATACTTCAATATTTTATGAGTTCACCTCATAATATTTGAATAAAAATAACCATGGTTAAAAAGAATAAAATAACATTATCACAATACAAATTTAAATATTAAAATAAATAATTTTCTCAAACTGTTCGAGAAATAAAGCAGAACAACAACATGCTCGATTTTTTTTGAACGCTTTATTTTCAAAACATCTCATTGTGTTTGATTTTTAATATGAAAATGCACAAATATTCAAAAAAATAATAATAATAATAATCAAACATATGGCACTAGTTCGTAAAATCAGAGTCAACGCCAATTAAAACACATAAAAAAATCCAATATAAAACAAGTTTAAATCTTTAATTGTGAAATTGTAAAACAAAATCATGCAAATGGCGACATTTAATTCCAAAAAATATTTCACCTCCAATTATGATATCGATTTGTAAATTAAAAATCTAATAAATATCAAAAACAATTAATATCTAATCCATACCCTAGAACATACACAATTGAATCGAACAAATTGTTGATCACGATCAATACATGCTCCAGTCTTTGTTTTTTCACAAATTTTTTTCTTTTTTCTTCTTCGCGTTTTTTCATCTCATTTTCTGGAACAACTTTATTTTCTTTTTGTTTTATTATTAGAACGGATATTACACTCCAAAATTATACATATTCACTCCATATTTTCACCTTCAAGGTGTCGATAAAACTTCAAACACTTCGTTGATATTTGAGTGAGATTTTCGAACATATATTTAATGCTCAATTTTTTCCCAAACATATGTTAGTTCCTAATGTGTTCGAAAGTTTTATTTGAATATTAACATAATTTCAAATATCTCGTTTAAACACTCTGAAGCTTTCTAGGACTCCCAATAGCAGGATTGAGATTCCAAATCACAATCCTCGTTTGTTCTACGATTCTAATTTTCAATTCACAACCAACATTTTTTACACCTAACCCCACACTCATCTCTTTTATCACATCATCATTATATTTAAAAAATTAAATATTACTAAATACAATATAAAAATACATTATCTTCCATTTTTCAGACATGATTTGACATCAAATACATTATAAAAATATATTATCATCCACTTTTCAGACATAATTTGACATCTACGGTAAAAAGTAAAGGTTCTGAATCCTATAACACACGAAGATTCTTACTATTTACAAAATTTTGAATGCTCAAGATCCTGAATAATAGAATTCAAAATTCCAAATAAGACTAATCCAAACAGCCACGAAGTGAAGCTAAAAACATGAAGTGATCTAATAAAAAAATTGAGGTGTCAACATATGTGTTATTTAGTATTTAGCTTTTTTTCTTTTTAGTTTGTATATGTTAGAGTAGATCGTGGTAAAGCAAAAAATTAGAAATAAACTAAGCTCGGGCGACCTGAAGCTTTGAAAATGAAACAGTAGTTTATTTTCTATTTTGCATAAGTTAAATAATAAAAGAAAAGGGGAAAAAAATAGACATTTATTCATAAAAGAAAAGGGGGGAAAAATGAAAAATAGACATTTGCAAAATAGAAATAAACTACTGTTTCATTTTCAAAGCTTCAGGTCACCCGAGCTTAATTTTTGAAGGTGCGCTTCCTGTTGATATGTTCTTTCAATATCATTGTTTTCTGGCTCGATTGTTTCTTTTTTTTTTTTCATTTTCTCGCTCTCTTACAAAGTTATAATAGTAATCGTTTTTACAAAATTGTGTTTCCTGTTTTCTATCACTGTATTAGTGTTTAAGAGGGGAATTGCCTAATCGGTAATATTAAGTCGGCTGGGCCGACTTTAATTCCGTCTATAAGATGTATTAGGGCTCAAATAGTCAAGTTAGTTGAGCTGATAAGTGTTAGGCATGCTATTAGGTGTAGGTGATGTGTAACAATTATGTTAAAAAAAAATTTTAATTTCTGATTAGAAAATTTGGGTGATTTTGGAGAAAGTTGTTCACTATTGTGATTTTGCTCAGATTCTATGTTGGATCTCTGGAAAACGGATTGGTTGTGCATGTAGAGATCGATTTCTTGTACATTTATGAATTTAGCTCTTTGCTTCTACTTCCTTGAATCCGAAGCATATATCAAACAATTAATGTTTGATTAGTTAAGTCGAGCTTTCGATTTTTTTTGAATTGTTGACCATCATGGGCTCTTACATAGATAGTTCCTACTCCACGTAAGGATATCATCTAATAAATAGAGAAGCTTATGTAACTCCAACTGTGACTTCAACTAAGAAAGGAACATGTAATTTAAATTCTTATTTTATATTGTTTTGTTTCTAGTGTTTAAGCTTATGTAACTCCTACTGTGGTACACTGAAGTTCATAGATATCTTGATATTATTCTAAGAAACTCGTATATTGTTTATTAGCCTTCAACTTGTTTATAACTTAGTACATGGCACAAACATATTTCATCACTTTGGGTTTGAACTCATCTTAAAATAAACAAAAGATCTTGGTATAGAAAATATCTTAATTTCATTTATTTAATGGTGAATATTGTCGTTGCATCCTGGTCCCTTAAAACATTGCTAGAGCAATGAAATCACATGTAAAGTTCTCTATAGACCACATCATTGTAGGCATTATTTTACCCATGAAAGACCGTGCCATATTTGCACATGAGAACAAAGTTATCTATAGTTAAGTACTCTTTTCATGTGAAAGATGTCGCCATTTTTCTTTTAATTTTGTTGATTGCAATCATCTATTATTTTAATTTGAAGAAGCTGATTCATGATAAGTTAAATGTAAAATCTAATGTTCAGTAATGCGACTTGTACGTAGTATGTCCAAGTAATGTAAAATAGTAGATAGTACTAAATGTTTAGGTGGATAGAATGGTCTAGTCATCTCGTAAAATAGATAATCATAATTACATGATTTATTAGCAATTTATCATGCACTAATCAATAATTTCCCCTTTACATCAACGACCGAATCTTATTCATAAGTCATTTGGGACTGAATGCAATTTATAAAGGTATACAAAAGATCTTGATAAAGGCCGAGGGGGCGAATAAGTCATTTTGTGGTATCGAGGGAGATCCACCACGACTCTGCAAATGTTTCTCCTCATAATCGTTTTATTATGGTCAATTAAATGTAGAACTTAAACCACCAGAATAAGCCCTTCTGTTTCTAAATTAATTTTTAAAAGTTTAATAACATTTGAATTCTGAAAATGCAAAAGATTCTTACCTATAGCAAGGTTTTTATGTAGGTTTAGAATTGCAACACTCAATCAAATTAAATTAAAGGAGTAATCGTTGTTTGTTGATTGTGATCGACAAATTATTTATGATGTGCGTGTTTAATTGTTATTTTTCTAGATTAGTCGTGTTTTTTCGTTCAAGAGAATAAAAATTAATTTACGTAGTATGTTCATGCTATTCCTATTTTGTTATTTCAACAATCGGTACAAATATGACTCATATCAAGGTAAATTTATATATTAAAAAGTCTATCACACGAAAAATATTGATAATTTTATTACGATTTTAATATTTATTAGTAATGTTTGACTCCATTAAGATTTTGGTTTTTGTCCATCTTATATCGAACTGCTACTATTTTCTCTTGAATATCATAATTGTGTGAAGTTAGCAAACCCGGAACGTAGCCATGGGCTTGAGCCACGTGGTTGTGTATGCACTCCTTGTGCATCACCATGACTTCAATCTTGTGGCCATTGCAAGGACAAGGAAGAAGCCTATGACAGGGGAGGCTTCTTCATTTATTTTTATTTTTTGTGTGTGTTTCTGTGTGTTGTTATTTATAGGGTTTGTGTTGAGAATAACGTTTTGTTGGAAAACCAGATGGGGATAAATGGGGAATTCTGGTTTGCATCAAGCCAAAAGTATTGTAAATGCAGTTTCTCATTGCTAATTAGTTTTTTGACATAAATGAGATTCTCCATTTTTTAAAGTCTTGTTGTGATTTGTAATTGTGTTTTTATTTTTATGAGTAGTAAAAAAAATCCTTGTAATTAAAGCATATAATAAAAAGTAGCCTTTTTCATATATATTATATTGATTGCAATCATGTATTATTTTAATTTGCAGAAGCTGATTCACGAGTATAGGTTAAAATCTAATGTTGAATGTTTTATCATATTGGGACTTGCACGTGATATGCATTGGTAATGTGCAATAGTAGATACACTATTTTTAGGTAGAATGAAGGTGCTAGTCATCTAAATAAAATAGATCATAATAACATTATTTATTAGCTATTTATCTAATCAACAATTACGTTGATTAGAAGTTGTTGGCAACTTCTTGTACATAACAATAACTTGTTGCATTGTTACATGGCTGCTGCTGTTGTTTGCCATCTTAAAAACAGAAAAATGTTATTAGGGTTTAGGGTTTGTTTGAAGAAGATTGCTTGGTAGAGGTGTAGGTGTTTGTGGCTTGTGGTGGTGGTGGTGGGTATCTATACATGGAGAATCATGTGTGTATATCAATCCAAATGTGATTAATGCAATTTGATTGTGTAACTTGATTATGAAAGTGCTGAGTTTTTGATGTAACTTATTTATGTCTGTTATAATTGATATGATGTGTGTGTTTAATTGTTATTTTTCTAGATTAGTTATGTTTCAAGAGAAGAAGAATTAGTTTATGTAGTGCTATATTAGCGCAATAACCATGCGCTATTCCTATTTTCTTTAATGGACTAATTCTGTTACTGAACTAATTTGTAAAAGTCTAATAACATTTGAATTCTGAAAATGGAAAAGATTCTTACCTATACGAGGCTTTCATAAATTTAGAAAACTATGTGCACGCTCCGTGCCATCTGGAGCTAGTGTATACTTTTAGTACATCACACGCTGCAAAGACGTGAATTCCTTGTTTAGAATCCATTATAAAATACATTAGTACAAATACTCTCTAATGTGCATATACTCTCTAGTAATCTAGAATACATAACTAATGCATAGACTTTGCGACACTAAAACTAGAAGTCCTGTATTAGATTGCAAAGGTTGATGATAATGGCCATGAAGGTTTTTGTGTGTT
This sequence comes from Phtheirospermum japonicum, assembly GCA_014905375.1. Classification (NCBI taxonomy): domain Eukaryota; kingdom Viridiplantae; phylum Streptophyta; class Magnoliopsida; order Lamiales; family Orobanchaceae; genus Phtheirospermum; species Phtheirospermum japonicum. The sequence continues at coordinate 723,979 of BMAC01000561.1, read as the reverse complement.
TTGATGAGACAAAACTGGTTTTCAAGATTGTGCCTCTTTCACGATGAAGAGGCAGAAATATGAGTGCTTTATTGTAATGGTTGTCTTGGTGATCTTATGTATACCAAAAGACAAAGAAGGGTTTGTTGAATATCTTGATGTTTTGGTGTTTTTAGCAGATGTTTGGCTTTGTTGGTGGTGGAGGCTTTGCATCCGTCCAAAGTACGTGGTATTAATGTGTTTTATACAAAATGAATAATTGTTGTTCGCTGCTTAGTGATCGGTAACTATTTATGATGTGCGTGTTTAATTGTTATTTATCTGGATTAGTTATGTATCTATTCAAGAGAAGAAAAAATCATTTACATAGTGCTATATTAGCGCAATGCTCATGCTAGTGTGTATTCTTAAAAATTTAGTAAATAATCACATTTTTTAATAAAGGATTTTCTCTAGCGGAGCAAAAATGGAAAATTTTAGTATCCAAACACACCCTAATTCATACTTTCTTGATCATGATGCTGGAGTGTGATTATAGTTAAATCTTGGTTACTGTATATAATTTTTCTTGCTTTCTGAATTGGTGTATCAGGCAATCGATCGGGAGAATATGTGGTACCAAAGTTGTGGTTGATAAAATCCTCTAATTGTATAGTATATGAGTGGTTCATCGAGCACTAGCTCCATCAAAGTTTTTGTTGCGTTGTTGTAAAGACAAACACTATGCATCATCGCAATTAAAACTACCACTTGGTGGTACAGGTTTTGCTTTCTTATTCTATTCTCAGTTTCTATAATTGGCAGTTTTATATGGTTTTAATGTTAAACTCACTGTCATATCAAGAATAAGCTCTGCAAATGAATGTTCTCAATTTTTATACATTTCTTTGAGTAGAAAATAGAATGACTTTTATAATTATGCCCAAAAATATTCTAAAAATGACAAATATTCTGCCGACAGGGTTTGAGTGTGGTAAAACTTAAATGATTTGACTTGTATAAATGGACTATGTTATTATTATGACGGTTATAAGCCAGATATCTCTGGTCTTTGATACTATATTGTCGTATCCGGATTTTTTGTCGTGAACATGTTTAGGCATTGAATTAACATTCAATAACGAGATCTTATCTTATGTTTTTCTCACCACTTTTAGCGCGGGAAAGATGGCAGTGGTGTTATGAGGATTTAATCAATAACAAAAGATGACAAGTTTTCTGGTTTGTATTGTCACTTGGAGTCTTTTCAGGCAAAGCTCTTGGGTAATGATTCATGAATGTACTCCACTTTTTTCTTATATAATACCCTAATATATAAATAATTTTTGTCCAATAATATTCTGAAAATTGTAAATTTTCATAGAAATTAAAAAAAACAAAATGGAACAACATGAAAGAGTAAATCTTCCCACCCACCCACCCCCACAAAAAAAAAAAAATAAAAGATTCAAAGAACATAATACTTCTCACTCAATCTCTCACTTTAATCATTGTCTACGCCTTGCATTCCCGGTCTCGGTTGCCTGCTACTGCTGCTGTCAAGGAGATTCCTCCCCATCCTTAGGCTGAGGGGGCAAATTGGTAATTTCAGGGGCCGGTACAAAAATCGGCGCAGGGCTCCTCCTTAGTTGGTCGTCGTTTTCTGTATGAGGATCGTGAAATATAGGAGGATATAAATCCACCTCAAGTCTACGGTGGAAATCCTGGTGACAACTGCATGCACCACAAAACATGGGCCCGTATGGCCCGGCAGGCTCAAATTGACCACAACCGTCGCGAAAATAGCCCACGCCTTCTTCTGCGTGGTTTCGGAGACATTCTTTGTACACTACTAGGATCTCCACATTTAATCCATGGGTGGTGTTGAAGTTGGCCATCTCAAGAAAACAGAGAGAGGTGATGATAGAATTAGTTTGTTTGTTTGTTTGTTTTTGTTTTTTTTGAGCAGATGTTTGGTGGTGGAGAGAAAAATGGAGGTGGAGGGGTTTATATGGACTTTGCAGTTTGCATCATCCCAAAGAGGTATAAATGCAATTTAATCAGGTCAGTAACTAGATTGTGCAGTGCTTAACTATCGCCATTAATGAGATTCCTCTTTCTTTTTTCTTTTTTTTTTCTGATTATTTATATAGTCTTGTGTAGTTTTAGAGTTGTTTATGTAGTGTTTAGCAATTTAAACTGGATGGTGATCGGGAAATATTTATGATGTAGTTGTTTAATTATTACTTCTCTAGATTCGTTATGTTTTAAGGATATCAGTTTAAGTCGTCACATATTTCACGTACAAGCTTGAGTTTATCGTGCAATTATAATCGTAGCATGATGATTAATGAGTGCGATTCATATTTAAGAGCAGATAAATAACACTTTTAGAATAATGTTGTTAAATCTATGATAATTGACAGACCATTAAATTTATTTTATCTCCATTTTTGCTATGTCACTTTCCTTATTAAGCTAAAAAGGATTGGTTCAAATTAAATATACATAAGTACTGGGAAATTCAAATTCTAAGATGATTTTTCTTCTTCTTCTTTTTTCCTTTTTTGGTCAGAGTGGGCACCCTCTTCTCAATCATTTTATTATGGTCAATTAAAATGTAGAACTTAAACCACACCAAAATATGCTCTTCTGTTTTAAATTAGTTTTTAAAAGTTTAATAACATTTGAATTCTGAAATGCAGAAAATTTTAATGTTTATAACTGTCTGTCATAAAGTTTCAATGTATCCATGTTATTTATTTTCTCTGTGGTTCAAACAAAAATCCAAACAAAGTTTATTTTGAATTTCTATCTTTTTTTCTAGATTCAGATATTAGTCATTGTTTTATGCAAAAGATCCATATGCATGAAAGCTACTTTACTAAATTAAGGCATGGTACTTACGTAGTTATGCGACCATCTATTATTTTTACCACCTTACTCTAAATCATTTGTTACCTTATTGCAGGATTTTTGTTGCAAAAAGTAGGAGTATAGCTAGTGGATGGTTTCATCATTTTTATTTATTTATTATTTTTGCGAGAACAAATTATGCAGTTTGTATCGATCGGATGTGATTGTAGAAATTTAAGTGCTTATGCACTTTGCATGATTTTACTAAAGTCATGGTATGAAGAAGAGACTAATCTTAGGAAAACAGAATATGTGAAATCTCAGGTTCATCATTTTCATATTTAAAGGAAAAATGACAGAAGGTTTAAATAGGTGTTGCTGATGTTAGTTTTGTTGGTGGAAAGAAACCAGAGATGGTTTTTATGGACAATTAGTACAACACCAAGCCAAAATATGTTCTAAATGCACGTCGCTAAAATTTTTTAAAAAACAAAAATGTTTAGTAATGGAAATGCCCGGGCGCTAGTTAGAGGGATTAATTTTTCGTCGCTACAATTAGATAAAATAGCAGAAAGGTTTTCCGTCGGTATGGTAAAAAAACCCATTGGTGATTTACGAATTTCTAGTTGTATAGAAAAAATTATGTCAATGATTCATTTTGGACGTTACTATTTCGGTTGTCCCACGTAGTTGATGTTAATAAGATCACAATTTTTTATGGAAATTGAGTATAGAGCAAATAATTTATGTGAAATAATTTAGTTATATCAATCAATATTTTCTTAATTTATGTGAAATAATTATATATCAGTCAAAGGACTAGGACCGAACATGTAATGTTCGATTAGGATTGGCGGAACATAATGTTTGAGGAGTGGCTGAACATTTTTAATAGGACTGCAAATGAGCCGAGTCGAGCCAAACTGAGCTTCTAACGAGCCTAAAATGGTCTTGGCTCAATCTCAGCTTGTTAGGTTTAACAAGTATGAACTCAAGGTTGTTGAGATTTAACAAGTCCGAACTCTCAAGTGTTGGTTAATTTACGATTCACATTTTTATCAATTTATGTATATAAATAATACTCCCTCCGATTCATATTAGGGGTTGTATTAGAAGTTAAACTTTGTTTCAAATTAATTGTCGTTTTATTACTTATTACGCATTTCTTCCAACTTTATCCCTACTCATTTAAAGAAACAAAATAAATTTATGGTAATAAGATAATTATTAGTAAAGAGGTAAGAGAGTTTAATTAGAAATATTATTAATTAATTAAGGGTGAATCAGTCAAACTTACATGTTCCTTAATTTTAGACATAAATTCTAAAACGACATTTAATAAAAAACGGGGGAGTAAGTATTATGAATTGATGAAATATATAGTATACACTACGAATATTTTTAAGTGTTTAGTTCACGAACTCATTAACGAGTCGACTCGCTAGTTAGCTCGCTAACTTTAAAGAGCACAAAGTCAGCTCGTTTAAATAGACGAGCTCTATTTCAAGCTTGTCGTAAACTAAACGAACTCAAATTGAGCTCGGGTAGCTCGCCATAACTTAGCCTTGCAGTACTAGTTAGACCGACCGGTTCAACCGTAACTGGTCATCACATCGGTCCAATTTTCATGTTAAAACCGGTGGGCTCGCAAACCGGTAAAAAACCTGTCCAAACTGGTCATGAGTTGTTTAAACCGGTGAACCTGTGATCAATTAAATAAAAACTGATTAGCTCTTTTTTTTTAGTACAAATAAATACAGATTATGATGGTTAATTTTATTTCATTTTGAAGTTATTGGACTTTGAGTGATGATATTAGACTTAAACTATTTTATTTGATTTCTCTATAGTATTTAATTGAACTACATTTTTCTATATTGTATTGTGGTTGATGAACTCTCTGAATTAAATTTTAGGAGAATTTATAATCATATTTTTTATTAACTTAATTTATTTTATTTATTTACAACATATTTAATAGTATATATATATAAATAAATTAAAACCGGTCCAACCATAGTCCAATCACAATTAAACATTTGTACCATTTAACCTAAATGAAATTTTGAGCTTAAATCTTCCTCGACGGTTCGATAACCGGTTCGATTTCCATAACAATGGTCATGAATGTCTACTCTCCGATTGCCTATTTAGTCCCGATTCATGATTTTGCAACTAAACTCAACCAAAAACTTACTACAAATTCCATTTAGATATTCTTTAAATTCTTTTTGTGTAAATAAGGGTATTTTAAAATTTTAATCACGGTAAAATTAAATAAATAATATATATTTAAATCAAAATTAAAAAAATAAATCAGTTTCAAAAAAAATTAAAAAAATGTGGCGGGACGCGTTTGGCAAAAGCGTCCCGCACCTTCGGGACGCTTCTGGGAAAAGCGTCCCGGACCTTTTTTTCGTCCCCAAAAGTTTTTTCGTCCCGCCCCTTCGGGACGCTTCTGGGAAAAGCGTCCCGGACCTTTTTTTCGTCCCCAAAAGTTTTTGGGGCGAAAATGAAAAAAAAATCGTCCCGCCCCTTCGGGACGCTTCTGGGAAAAGCGTCCCGGACCTTTTTTTCGTCCCCAAAAGTTTTTGGGGCGAAAATGAAAAAAAAA
>BMAC01000561.1:698516-712963 GCA_014905375.1 Phtheirospermum japonicum | reverse complement strand
TTTTTTTTTCATTTTCGCCCCAAAAACTTTTGGGGACGAAAAAAAGGTCCGGGACGCTTTTCCCAGAAGCGTCCCGAAGGGGCGGGACGATTTTGCCAGACGCGTCCCGCCACATTTTTTTAATTTTTTTTGAAACTGATTTATTTATTTAATTTTAATTTAAATATATATTATTTATTTAATTTTACCTTTAATCACACCACATATATTATTTATTTTTCTCTTTTATTACTCGGGTGGAATTAAATAAAATATCTTATATGAAGGTAGAAATTTACGAGATCTTTAAACTAGAGCTGAGTCAGATAAACCCGATAAAAGCTGAACGAAATTCACCTACAAACCTAGTGAGAATTGAGAGATTCGAGTAAATTTATTTGATTTGTCCGTTCTAAGTTCTGGTGAGCCGCTCCTTTCCTCTCTGAAATGGCCGGTGAAACGTCGTCGTCGTCCTCCGCGGCTTTGTTGGTTTCGCCTTTGACGGAGGAACTGACGCTGACGGTGAAGTGGAACGGAAAAGAGCACACGGTTAGAGTGTGCGGCCAAGACACAGTCGGGGAACTCAAGCTTCGGATTTGCGAGGCCACAAATGTGCTCCCCAAACGCCAAAAGCTTCTATACCCTAAATTAATCGCCTCCAAGCTCGCCGATGATTCTGTGCTTCTCTCTCAGATTCCACTCAAATCCTCTCTCAAGATGACCATGATCGGGTGATTTTTATTTTATTTTCGTAATAATTTCTGGTTGATAAAAAAGTTCAAAGATTTACAAAAAATAATAAATAAATAAAAATTGTGGTTTCAGTTAAATTTCTTTGCATTTTATAGAATTAATGGAATTGTATAGCGAATCTATGATCACTTTTTAACTTATATTTGCTTGAGGTCGCTAAGTTGCTGTTACTAATTTGTGTGCTTGTACAGTGAAATAAGGTTAGGGATTTTTAATTAACAAATTAGCATTTCGTCTGATAGTTTTTTAAATCAGCAGTTTTACCATCATGTGCTTTACCATCCGCGGACATGTTTCCTGTGATATTATATTATATATAGGCAATTTGTGTGTTTATAATTTTTCCTAAGGAATTGGCAATTTAAACACTAAACCTATCATAAAGTCGAAATTTCTATGGCCAAATTGTCTACTCATTGCTGACAGGAGTTAAAAATTCTTGCTAGAAGGGGAACGTCATTTTTTTAATGTTAAATTAAGTTTTGTTCATTTGGGTTCTAGCAAAAGAAGTATGATTACAGTGTTTGATATCTTCATCTTTTTGATAATTACTGATAATTTACTGGTTTTCTTATTGAAGCATAAGTACAACCTAAACATGAAGAGTGGATTGAGAATTACGTGGGAGTGTATTGATTAAAACTTGCACCACGTAAATTGAATTCATTTAGATCACAGATTGCATTGAAAATATATTTTTATATAAATGTCCCTTTTAAGGTGAACTGTGGAGCGTTCTTATAGTCGATCCAACTAGCAGTTTTGAAAATTGTCTTTACATATTACTTTTTATCTGTGAATCACATCGACATAATTTGTTGCTCTTACCTCTAAATCTGTAACTTGGTTCTGCAAAAACATCTTAGATGATATATTTGACATGTTTATGGGATTTTGCAGTACAGTTGAAGATGAAATATTTGTGGACCAAGTGGAGTCTCCAGAGATTCTTGATGATTTTGAAATTGGGCAAAATGAAGCCATGGACATTAAAGATAATGAAGTCTATATACAGAAATTGAGACGTCGTGTAAAGCAGTACAAAGTCAGTTAGTCCTCTCTTTATTAGTCCTCGAGTGGTCTAAATCTAATTGAGTGTGACGAAATTATTCTCTTTATATCCTGAATGTCAGTTCTCATCTGTTCCTGAAATGATTATTATTTTATTTGCTTTCATGCTAGATTGAAGTTCGAAATCCCAGTCGCGAAGGCAAAAAACTGCTTGTCTTGGACATTGATTATACCCTATTTGACCATCGCTCTCCGGCGGAGAATCCTTTAGAACTAATGCGTCCTTGTGAGTGTGTTCAATTTTGATAAATCTTTCTATTGAGTATTGCCTATTTTTTGTGGTTGTTTATTCTGTTATTTAATTTATTTCACAGATCTTCATGAATTTCTCTCTGCCGTGTATGCCGAGTACGATATCATGATATGGTCTGCAACCAGGTTAAGATTTTCTTTTCCTCATCCTAAATATTTATACTAGAAACTGCAGAAATAAGATTTAAAAGAAAGAAAGAGAGAAAGAAAGAAAGAAAGAAACGTACTGTGTAGATTCTAAAAACATATTGTTGCTACAATGATTTTAATTATTTTCTGCAGCATGAAGTGGGTGGTGAAGAAGATGGAGGAGCTTGGGGTATTGAATAATCCCAACTACAAAATTACAGCTCTTCTGGACCATTTGGCTATGATCAGCGTTCAATCAGATAATCTTGGGGTCTTCTATTGTAAACCACTTGGCGTAATCTGGGCTCATTTTCCTGAGGTTTGAACTTCACTTTTTTTAATTGTTATTATTATTTCTTCTTTTTTATAGATCATATATATATACACGTAAAATGGGTTTTATAGTTATGAGGCTTCTAATGAACCAGATATCGTTTGTGTTCGGATGAATTTCTAGGAAATAAAAAGGAGGGATTTATTTTATTTATTTTTTCACACAGCTTCCTGTTATAGTATTTGTTAACTCTTTTTGGATAGTAATTTTCGCACAAGTAGGGGTGAGGACTGATTATTTGCAGACCTAATCGGTTGAAACGAGTCTCTTTGCATTCATGCTTGGTTTTATTTCTCATACTTCCATTCAAGGTTTGGGGGATCCCAGAAAGTTCTTTGGAATTGGATGGCTTTCGACACCTATAAGTTTTTTGCATTTGAAATGTGAACTTTCCAAAGTTACTATTGACAAATAAACTCGAAAATTCAATTTTTTAGAGTAATGAAAATAATACTCTTGTGTTTAAACATGAAAAAAAAAAAAAAATCTCTCTCACGTGTGTGTATTTGACTTGGTTGGATTAGACCAAAAGCTCATCGGAGCAAATCAACCGAATTCTTTGGGATAAATGTGTTTCATGTATGTTGAACACTTGTATGAATTTCATCAACGAGTTATTCCATTTATTAAATTAAAGTAATATCTTGGAGTTAAGGAGTGCAATAATAGTGTGCTTATTATATCTGCAGTATTACAGTGCCAAGAACACCATAATGTTTGATGATTTGTCGAGGAATTTCGTGATGAATCCCCAAAATGGTTTGAAAATAAAGCCATTCAAAAAAGCCCATGTAAATCGAAGAAGTGATCAAGAACTTGTAAAGCTAACCCAGTATTTGCTTACTATAGCAGAGCTCAATGATCTTAGCTCCCTTGATCACAATAATTGGGAGTCGTTTGGCAATTTCAAGAGGCGCCGACAAGATTAATGTATTTCTTTCTTTTGTTCTTTATTATGACCGTTTTTATTTTTTGTTGGACAAAAAACAAAAAAGGGTGGCTTAGAAAAAGTAGTTAGAGGATCAACCCTCTCCCTTCTTTTGCTAATTAAGGTGAAGCATGTAATTTTATGTTAGGACATCTTTTAATAAGCTGTTGGAAGTTTATGACATGTTTTTAAAAGTTATTGTCTGGAGATGATTTGCTTATGTTATAATACTTCGGCAATAAGAATTGAACTTGCTCTTTTTTTTTTCTTGGTGATTTTCTTGGTTGTTTAACAATAATAATAGGTCATATGTACATGAAAGACAAAAGTTGCAATATCATGTACATCCAAATTCATATATACAATATATAATTATTTTGGAAAATCAGTTTCATAGAATAAAAGATATAAGTTGCCACAAAAATAATTCAAGGTTGAGTATAGCTATACTCCCTCTATTTAGATGTAAATGTAATTTTAATTTTAGCTTTAAACAAGAGAACTAAGACTGACTGACTAGTAGACCTCAACCACAATCACTTAATTCATGTTCAATTATCTTATTCCAAAAACCGACATAAATGTATTGGCTAAAAAAAATGTTGCTCCCTCCATTTAGAAACAAATATCAAGTACAATTCATTTTATTATTTTTTAAGAAAAGAACAAAATTTTATTAATATTCGAAAAAAGCAAACACTGATTTTGACAATAATAAAAATCCAATCAAAATACGGTACACAAATATATGTGGAAAAAACAGAGTAAATAATTAATACGAAAAAAATATAGTTTCTCAATCCTTCCGTGGAGAAAAATAAGATGAAGGGTAGGGTTTAGCAAGAAAGTCTTTTACAACATGAATGACTTGTGAACTCGTTGCAAAATCTTAGAAGATTTTACGTGTTAATAATGAAATAAATTCAAGTATCAGTTGTAAGTTGAAAAATAAGAGATTTTCAAGGATTATTATGATAATGATAAAATTGGGAGAATGGGTGAAATATATCTAAAATGATATTTAATTATAAAAAAAACTAAAATGTCATTTATGTCTAAACTTGTGAGTAAATCTTATAGATTATATTCCAATTAATTCATCTAATCTGGCAAGGATACAATTGGATGCAGTGCAAGGACACAGCTGGGTAAAGTGAATGACAGTGTAAAGTATTACCATTCTGGTATCACCAAACAAAAAAGGGAGATGAATTATTCAAGTGAGTGTGAGATATATAAGGTTAATGTATTCAAACCTGGAAAAAGGTTATTACCAAAACGGCAGCCAACGAATACGTGTGTGTGAGTTGAACACAATTTCCCGCAAAGACGCATTCTTGGCACTAACCCTGAATTTATGGCAACAAAATTAATGCCTCTTCCTATTCATATTTGCCTAATTAACACCATTAATTTTAATTTATCCAATTCAATTATTTTCTCAATCTGCTCAAAAATACACAGATTGCAAAAATAATATTGTTCCATTAATAATAACACACAATCGTCATTTCAATGTGCTTTGCGAGAAAATTAAATAAAACAAATTGAGAGAAAGAGAGAGGAAAAAAATTATCAGACAATCAAGCGAGTTTGGAAGAATGGATTGTATCCCTTGTTTGTTTTTTGTCAAACATGGATTATTGGATTTAGCCTTGATTATACTGCTGTTCTTCGGTGGTAGCAGCTTTTTTGTATCACCGGCCTGTGAGTTTTTTTTCTTCTTTCTTTCTTTTTGTGTTTTGGCAACTGGGCTATTTAATTAATATTTTTGGCGAAAAGGGTTTAACCTGGGGTTTATTATTCATTTGACATGTAATGCAGATGCATATGAACCGTTGGATCCTAATGGGAACATTACTGTCAGATGGGACGTATTGCAAGAGAACGAAGATGGCTCACAAGATGTAAGTATTCTTTCTTTCTTTTTTTTATTAATCATGGTACACACAATTAATCACTCAAAATGTGATTATGTGTGTTTCACTTAATTTCATCTGATTTTGTAGTATAACCGTAAAATAAGCTTATGTAAATGGTTGTTAGAATTACTGTAATTGATTTAATTTTGTAAAAGAATTTTAAAAATAATAATTCTTGCATTTTGTAATTACCTATGAAAAAACACACTTAAAATATGTATTGAATATTTTCCTACTCTTTCTTTCAGGTAAAAATATCAATAGTAAACAACCAATTATTCCGCCATGTAGACCACCCGGGCTGGAAGCTAAGCTGGGCTTGGCCCGGCGAAGAGGTGATCTGGAGCATGTTAGGTGCCGAGGCGAAATACCAAGGGAAATGTGAGAAATTCAAAGGAAAAGTAAGGCCCCATTGTTGTGAGAAGGAGCCCGTGATTATCGATCTTCTGCCCGGGACCCCGTATAACACGCAGGTCTCAAACTGCTGTCGGGGCGGCGTTTTGTCATCCATGTTGCAAGATCCCGGGAAATCTCTAGCAGCGTTTCAGATGCACATTGGGAGTGCTAGCTCAAATGCCTCTTCTGCCCCTGGAGTCCCGGTTAATTTCACGCTTGGGGTTCCAGGTTATACTTGTGGTCCGGCTCAGAGTGTCTCGCCAACCACATTTTACGAAGATCATGGGCGTCGAAGGACTGAGGCATTTGGTAATAATAATAATAATAATAATAATAATAATAATAATACAGAGGTTTTTGAAGGGTTAATTACAAATACCCCTGAGGTTTTGCTGAATCACGAATATTTTTTGTAAGCAAGCTAAAGTTCAGGGGTATATTTGTCATTGTAGAATTTATGTTTGAAGGGCTTATGAAAGTTCAGGGGTGATTACAAAAGGCATCCTTGAGGTGTGATTTAAAAAAAAAAAAAAAAAAACTTTTAAATTACAAAAGTACCCCTGATGTTTGATTTCGTGTTAAAACTTTAGGTGTAACTGTAATATTTTATTATAAATGTGAAGAGGTTTTTGAAATGTTTTTGGCTTATGAATGGGGTAAATGTAAACAAATGAAATTTTGGGGTACTTTTTGTAATTTTGGAAGCTAGCTAGGTTTGTTTGTTTTTTAAATTAAGTCCCTGAAATTAGATGTTATCTGGGTGGAATATTTTGTTGGCTTATCTTATCTTATTTATTTATTTGGTGGATTTATTGCAGCAACAAGGAATGTGACTTGCTACTATTCCCAGTTCAGGGCTTCGCCCGTGCCGACGTGTTGCGTGTCGATGTCGGCATTTTATAGCGAGACCATCGTCCCGTGCCCACAGTGTAGCTGTGCTTGCCAAGGACAGCCTGGCTCGACGTGTCTCAGGTACGTTACCTCAGTAACTGTTTTACGGCAAAAATTATCAACTTTTACTGTATTATTTATTCGAATCAAATTTTTATTATTTTTTTTAAATTGTGATTCAGATTTTTGTTGCTTTTTCAAATTCTGCAGGAGTGGAGAATCAGCACCAGTGCTGCAGCTACAACATGACGAGCAACCAAAGCCGTTGGTGCAGTGTACTCGTCATATGTGCCCTATACAAGTCCATTGGCATGTGAAGCAGCAATACACCCAGTACTGGAGGGTTAAGATCACCATCACCAATCATAATTTCGCGCAGAATTACACCGACTGGAACTTGGTGGCGTTACACCCCAATCTCAAGAACATCACGCAGATATTCAGCTTCAATTACAAGCCATTTGAGATTTTTAGAGACACGAGTAAGTACACTTCCCTCGACTACTTTTCATTTCTACTACTACTACAAACAAAAAAAAAAGTGATTATATTATTTTTTACCTTTTTATTTTCAGACGACACGGGCATGTTTTACGGAATTCAGCACTACAACGACATGCTTCTGCAGTCGGGAAAAGATGGGAATGCACAGTCTGAAATGTTGCTGAAGAAAGTTCCGGGTTTTTTCACGTTACGAAATGGATGGGCGTTTCCAAGGAAAATATCGTTCAATGGCCAGCAGTGTGTGATGCCGTTGCCAGATGATTATCCAAGGCTCCCAAACTCGGGGCATTTTCAACATGCATCTCTGATTCTTTTGCTGTCGTTATTGGTTCTGTTAGTATTGTTATTTTGAGAATTGATTTCTGTAAAAACATTATTGTCACAGATGGTGATATTTTTTAGCATTGTTTGTCTTGAGATGATTCTGTCATGAATTGCTAAAGAATGATATGTACTGTTTTTCGTAAATCTTGGAGACAATTGATGATGGAAATGCTTGGGATAATGTTGTTTTATTTTGGACAGTAAAGTTTGCAGTTGGATATCAAAAAATCTCATTTTTTGTTCGGCCGGAAGAGATTTTTTTATTTTTTATTTTTAATTCAGAATACTAGAAAAAAAAAATTCAACACATTTTATACTTCAAGTTAAAACCATCAACACTACTCATTATTATGCATTTTTCACATCAAATCATAAGCAATCAAATTCCAAGATTCTTTCAAAATTTTCTAAACAATAATTCAAAAAACTAAAGGTGTCCAAAATGCTTGCTTACAAAAAGGTAATGAAAAACATTACTTAATTGAACACAGCTCAATTACTATGACAAGAAACATCTTTAAAGTTCCAATCAGTTTGTCTGTTCAAAAAGTATATCTAACTGAAAGTGCTACTCAGCTCCAAGACATGAACGTGTCGAAAAGTTTCTAAAGCCGAGCAAGAGCACTCGATGATAGTAGTTTGATCAAACTGTCCTGTTGGAAATTTCAAAAAAAAAGTCAGCCAATCTACAATAAGATATGAAAAAGAGGGATTTTATATAATTAATTGTTTGCATGACTTAACTGTAACTAAAAAAAAAAGGAAAAAAAAATATTTACAGATAAAACGGCACTATCTTCCAATCCCCTTTCTGTTTCCTTGGCTGACAACAGGAGCTGCGGAATTTAGTTTTGTTCCCAGTCTCCTTGCAGTTGCAGTGCGCTGGATAGCTGCTAGCTTCTGACGTTGATTCAGCGTTTTTCTTTTACTGCATAGTCCATTAGTCTAGTAGATTAAGCCACACATTATCGAGGATATAACTCATACAACTTGAACTTAGAATGAAAAATGAACTATTTACACCAATTATTTTCATATTTGGGTGCATTATTATAAAAAAATCAACGTAACTTTCAGATTTACAAAAAACATTATAGCTAGCCACATAATATTATCACTGAATCAAACCTCGGGTTATTTTTGTGTTTTTTTCTTTTCGTAATTTTGGAAGGGTTGCTGTTTTTTTTTTGTTTTTTTGGAATTAGGTCAAACCTCAAGGGTATCTTTGGTAAATATCCCTATAAGAGAATAAATGAACTTATGATCCCGTTGAACTGCTTAGTGCCTGTTCTTCAAACAGCCTCATAAAAGATGATATTCAGCAGACATAATTTTAATATATACATTGAACAGATAACAATGGACATGAACTAGAGGCACAACTACCAGCAATTAGATAAAACGCACTCCAAACTGCTTTCCATTTCTTTATATAGGGTTTATTTTATTTTATTTTTTAAAAAAACTCAGAATTTATTTTGTCTCGTATTTATCCCCTTCATAAGAAAAATACACTTCACAAAACCACCTTCACATTTATAAAAATATTAATGCTAGCCCCTTAGTGGGGGTATTTTTGTAATTTTAAAAGTAAATTGGGTTTTTCTTGTAATTACGTCTAACCTCAAGGGTACTTTTAGTAATTATCCCTTATATGTGTTAATATATATTTCTTCTGAGACCCCAACAAAAAAAAAGGTCCATGAAAAAAGATTTTAAAAAAAAAAAATGCCTGACCTTACAAACAGAAGTCCAGCTGTAAGAACCATCCCTCCAACAGCCCACGAGACTCTTTCATTAAATGGCCTATCAAAAACCCACTGCCTAAAATCGTCAAGGGCCCACGTTTCCTGTTCTCGACTGGAAGCCGAAACCTCGGATTGTGAAGTTTTCCACGAATTCGCAACATAATCTAGACTACCCTTCCCACCGTAGCACAATGCTTCGTCTGGATCATCACTCGACACGACAGAGAAACCCGAGGCGTGGCAAAGCTCGGTTCCATTAGAGACCCACTCCGAAGCTCTACCACAAACAAAGTCACCCAGTCCACATGGCAATAAAGCCTAAAACATGATTGTCCAGTCAATCGGAAAAATTCGCAAATTAATATATATGCAATTCATGGAAAAAACAAACAAATATAAATGTACCATCACATCTAACACAATCAAGGGTTTATGATGGATTAAATATGGGCAGGTCCAAAAAATGTAAATAGAGTTAATTACATATACTATGCTTGAGGTTTGACATAGTTGCAAGAAAAAAAAAAAACTATGTTCCACAAAGAGAGGCCATATTACTACTTCGAGCGTTCATAAGGTTGTTGTTGTAATTAATTTTCCATTTCCACGTATACCTCTATTTAATTATACTGGAATCAAATACTCCATTTACCTAGACTAACTTTTACGGAAATCGAGTAGACAGTTAATAAGCAATTAATTAAACATATATGCATAAAGGAAAATTGCAATATTTTAACTATATCAACCGGCATTTTCTTAATTTATGTGAAATAACTATGGGTATATGTATATCATTGTGAGCCGGTGTGAGTAGTTAACTTTCAAAATTACAAAAAGTACCCCAAAGATTTTACTTTGTCTTACATTTAATCCCTTCATAAGTGATTTATCTTTATTTTATATAAAAATATAAAAGCTAGCCCCTTAATTTTAACACCAAATCAAATATCGGTGTTATTTTTGTATTTAGCCCATGTAAGTAATTAAAAGTACCCAAAAACCAACCTGTGTCTTTGCATCCATCGCAAAGTACGCTGTCGAGCACGCTTCATAAACTCTATCGCAAAACGAGGAGCATATACGGGGAGGCCCTCGTTGCACACCGACTCGTGGATCGCAAATGGAACATTCCAAGTGTTCCCACAAGTGCAAGCATTCTTGGCTCGCTTCACCGGACGAAGCGAGTCTCCTTACGGTAAACAGAGCCGGATGCGTCTGGGCTACATCACAGCACGTCTTTCTGCGAAATACCCTGCAGAGCGTTAGGTCTCTGGGGCCTTTGCTCGCTTTCTTGGGGGCTTTACCGTCATTTGAAAACGGGGGGAATCGACCACCTTGAGAAATGCAAACTTCGCCCGTTTTGCCTGATTTTTTATTGTATTTTTTTATTTTTTTTCAAAGTGTTCTAAATTAATTAAATGCATTTATTTGCATATAATCAAGAATTTGGCATTTCATTTTTACCCCATTCAAGAATCAGGATTTAGGAACTTACATGAAAAAAACTAAAAATCCTGATGAATTAACATATTGAGCGGAAATTGACAAGTAGCAATACATTTCCTAGTTTGAATTCTTTTTAATTGGGTTTTTTGCTTTAATCCCAAACATCTAAATCAATAACCTTATAGGTCAAGATGTTCAATCCTATTCTAGTCGAAATTAGATGTGAAGTCAAAGAAGTAGCGACAAATGAAAGAATGAAGGGAAAGGAATAGGTAAATAGCAAAACTCACCATAGGTGCGCAGAAACAAAAACTTGATACACGTCAGCAGCAAGAAGACGCAGTAACTGTCGAATCTCCTCATTTCTCAACTCTCACTCACTGTGTGTTAATCTCGTGAGGATCGATTCATCAATTTTGGTGCATTAATTGGAATTTTGGTTACCTTTTATCATCGAATAAGAAAACCTGGATTTTCTCTCGTCTCTATTTTGACTATTTTTCTTCTTTAATTAAAGGAAAACTAATTTTATTTTAAATAATTAGAAATAGTCTAGACTCTAGACTCGAGCTATCATGTATCTAGGCTGTTGTTGCCTTACTTTGATTTTGGAAATTTCCATTTTTATTTTTTTTTTTCAGATGGTTTTGAAATTCTTTTATAAATTACAATATTCAACTATTCTCAATTTCTTTTTCTCCTCTCGATCATTTTCAGTTTTTTTTCAAAATAAAATTCACTATTTTCCGACCCACACAACTAAAACTAACTAGCAAATTATTTTACAAATTTTATATTAATTCAATTTTAATCATTACGTTTTCATCTCATATTCATTCATTTTATAAAATATTATTTTTTTTCTTTAAAAACAAACTCGTCACTATTTTCTCATTTCCAAGATCAGTATGAAATAATTAATAATATTCAATCGCAGCCCAAACAGGTGGCGTCACGACGGTGCAGGTCCACGAGCATACAAGATAAACTTTCGAAATTCCTTTAAGCCTGTTTGGACTAGCATTCGTTGGAATTCTGAATTCTAGTATTCAAAATTCTGAGGTATTTAGAATTCTGTGAATATTAAAAATTCTTGTTTGTTATAAGATTCAGAATCTCTTATTTTTTACTGTAAATGTCAAATCATGTATGTAAAGTGGGTGATAATGTATTATTATATTGTATTTAGTAATATTTAATTATTTAGTTGTAAGATATTGTTGTTTGAGTATTTGATTTTTGAGTTTTAAAACAAACGAGTATTCGGTATTCAAAATACCGAATCCAGTATCTTGAATGCTAGGGCAAACAGGCCCTTAGGTGCGGTTATCCGCATTAAATGTTTTGCTTCACACAATCCCGCCGGTGTGAATAGTAGGCATGGCAATGGGTCGGGTCGGGTACCACGAGACCCGAACCCGTCCCAACAACCTTACGGGTCGGCTCGGAGCGATCCATCTAAATAATCTTTTATTTTTAGTTATAAAATATTAATTATTATTAATAAAAAAATTAAATATATTACTATAAAAATTTAATATAAGACTACAAAAATAATATAAACAACAACAAATCAAAAAATAATAATTTTATTATACATTTATTAGCTTATTTATAAGTTTGTTTATTATTTATTTTATCTTATTAATGTATATTATTTAAAGAAAATATTATTATTAATGTATAAATGTTAAATATAATATTAAGTGTATAAAAATATAAATAATCATATAAATTAGGTAGAATTAAATAAATAATATATATTTAAATATAAATTAAAAAAATATGTTAGGTTCAAAAAATATTAAAAAAATGTACATTCTAGAAGGTACAAATAGTAACCGTTCTAGAATGTGAGCGGGACGCTTCTGAGAGAAGCTTCCCGAACCTCAGTCGACATTCTAGAGGGTACATATAAATAACCGTTCTAGAATGTGAGTCCCGGACCTAAAAAGACTTTCTACTCTTTTTTGGGGCTGAAATGAATAAAAACAATTAATATTTTCACAAAATTAATAATTTTTTCATTTACAAATAAAATCAATTTTATTAAATAATTAAAAACTAAACAAGAAACAAATAAATTCGAATTTTCACATAATTAATGATTTCTCACAAAATAAATAAATTAAGATTTTTTTCACATAATTAATAATTTATATATTTGTAAAATTTAAATTTATTGATTTGTGATGAAATTATTAATTATGTGGATAATTAAATTTGTTAATATGTCAATTGATTTATTTTTTGTAAATTCTTAATTATGTGAAAAATTAAATTATATGAAAAATGAAATTATATGAAATTATTAATTATGTGAAAAAAATCTTAATTTATTTATTTTGTGAGAAATCATTAATTATGTGAAAATTCGAATTTATTCGTTTCTTGTTTAGTTGTTAATTATTTAATAAAATTGATTTTATTTGTAAATGAAAAAATTATTAATTTTGTGAAAATATTAATTGTTTTTATTCATTTCACCCCCAAAAAAGAGTAGAAAGTCTTTTTAGGTCCGGGACTCACATTCTAGAACGGTTATTTATATGTACCCTCTAGAATGTCGACTGAGGTTCGGGACGCTTCTSSSAYKAGCGTCCCGCTCACATTCTAGAACGGTTACTATTTGTACCTTTTAGAATGTGAGCGGGACGCTTTTCCCACCAGCGTCCCGACACATTTTTTTAATGTTTTTTGAACCTAACACAATTTTTTAATTTATATTTAAATATATATTATTTATTTAATTCTACCTATAAATTATATATATATATATATATATATATATATATATATATAACATATAAAATATAATTTAAAAAAATAAGAATATTGTACGGTGCCGGGCGGGTACCCGCGGGCGGAAGTGATACCCGAACCCGCCCCGATGCGGGGCAGGGCACCCCAAATGACACGGGCCAGGGCGGGTGGGGTTGGGATTGTCATCCCTAGTGAATACTAACTATCATTCCTTTAGAGTCTATTTCGGCTAGCATTCGTTGGGATTCTAAATTCTAATTTTCATTATCTTGGGGTATTCAGAATTACGTGGATAGTAAATATTCTTATTTGTTATAGGACTCAAATCCTTTACTTTTTACTGTAGATGACAAATCATCTCTGAAAAGTAGATAATAATGTATTATTATATTGTATTAGATGTCAAATCATTTATGAAAAGTGGGTGATAGTGTATTATTATATTATATTTAGTAGTATTTAATTGTTTGGTTGTCAGATATTGTTATTTGAGTATTTGATTTTTAAATTTTAAAACAAACGAGTATTCGGTATTTCGGATCTCGAAATCGGTATTCAAAATCCTAACCCAAACAGGACGCTAAGTAGCCAGTTTTAGTACCAAGCCTAGTTCAAAGTTTAAAATATAGTGTAATTTGATATCAAGTCGATCGCCTTGATTCGTCAAAACAAATGGGTTGCGGCAAGCAGACCTGATCCCTTTCGGGCCTAAAAAACCCGATTCGGTCTAAATTTCATAAGTCGGACTTAAGTATAGCTTTACACCCGGCACCTAATTGTAAGTAGGTTATACACTCAACCTATTTCACATGTACTTCTAAAAATCAACAATAGAATTAAAAACACAACCCCTCTCACTTTTCTTTTTATTTCTTTTATTTTTTATTTTTTTTATTCTTTTTTTTTTCCCTCTATCTCGATAATTAACTTTAAACACAACAACATTGAATTAAAAGAATATCACCTCTTTCTCTCTTTTTTTTCCTCACATTTTCTTTTTTCCT
>BMAC01000561.1:688516-693516 GCA_014905375.1 Phtheirospermum japonicum | reverse complement strand
ATATGTATTATGATTGTCATTACATTTCTCCATGTGAAGCGGCGTGGAGAATATTAATTTATGAGATTCAGTATAAAACTACGCCTATCATGTGTTTGAGTTTTCATCTTCCAGTAGAGCATAATTTATTGTATAACGATAATTATCAGTTGAACAGAATGTAACGCAAGTTAAAAAACCCCATAACATATTTTAGGTTCGTTCGAGGCAAATAAGAAAAACCTTGAAGCACGGAGTTTGCCTTATGTTGAATTACTCAAACACTTTTTTTAGTACTCAAATACAAAAGAATGAACACCTAGAAAACTAGATTTATTTTCATTAGTACGAATTTACTATATTCCGCCAAAATTAATAAAGTCATGGATGCAGTACATTTAACCAAGGGTGGTGTATTTCTTATCTATAGATACATAGGACGTTTTCTACAATTGTTAAATCTAATAGTAGAATTATTCTTAATGTAATATCTAACGACATAACTTCTCTTCTTCTTTCGAAAGGAAGAATTGGGCATTCTTGATTTAGGGTTACTTTTAATATCCACCAAGATTTAAATCATTATTGGTACTCCACTTGAAAAATTAATGGTGGATGACATCTCATTATTTTGGACGAAACTCCAATGATGCATAGCCATTATTTTGAAACTCTGGACAAAATATTGAAAGATGTGATGAGATTGTAAAATAAATTTAATACACAGCTTCCATTGGGTAACAAAATAATAATTCTTGGTGGAGGTTTTCATCAAATTTTGTTGTTCTAAAAGGCACTAGACCAGACATAGTTCACACAGTGATCAATCTTCACATTTTTGAACTCATTACATAGTTTTGAAGTAGACCAAGAATGTGGTGCTGTAAAATCACAATTCAGATCCCAATTAAGTCAAGTTAAAGAAATTTGTCAACTCGATAATAGGATATGTAATAGTTGGAGGACCAAAAGATGGTATCGGTCAAATTGAAATCCAGATTATCTATTATTAAAAGATGATGGTGACCATATTCCGTCAATTGTGGTGAACACATATCCATAATTGAAAAAAACTATTGAATGCTTCACTTATTTGGAGGTTCGTGCTATTTCCCCAACACTCGATGTCATCGATTTGATTATCCCTACACGCTAGCTAAGCTAATAGTTTTAGTTCCCTGATGGAGAATTTAAAGTATATATTAGATCTGATAATGCATGCAAATTTGATTCAAACATTGACATATTGTAGGACGTCCACTCACCAGAGTTTTTAAATACCATTAAATGTTATGGATTGCCGAACTATGAGCTAAAACTAAAAATTAGAACTCCACTCATGTTGTTGAGAAATACCAACCATTCTTTTGTGTTGTGTAATGTTGTTTGTTAACTTGACAATCATATTGTATAGGCTAGATTTTTCAAGGAAGCAATGCAGGTGAATTGTTGTTAATTCTCAGAATGACTGTCACACCTCCAATCCGAGGTTGCCGTTCAAGTTCCAACGATGACAATTTTCTTTAATTGTGTCATATACAATGATGATCAACAAAACTCAAGGACAATCTCTCTCTCATGTTTGACTTTTAGAAGCCAGTTTTCAGTCATGGTTAATTAGAAGTTGCTATATCAAGGGTGACCAATCGTAAGAGTCTAAAAATATTGATCGACGATGATGAGAATAAACATGGTAACAAATCTACAAATGTTGTGTATAAGGAAATTTTTCATAATTTGTAAAGTACATTTCGTCTAATAACAGTCATTTTATGAATCAAGTTATCTCATTTTGTATACTATACGATATTTAAATAATATTTAGATGATTTATATATAGAGAGCAGTTATGATAAAACTATCTCTGGTGTGTAAACCAGTGATGGTTCTTAGCGAAATACACACACACACACACACAGATATATAACTTGAAAATGATTACGGTGCCGTGAAGGCACCATGCCCCCCACCCCCCTGTATTTACATCCATTGATCTACCATTATTAATAACCAAATTTTGATCTAATGGTTCTAAATAGGTGAGGAATGGTACATTCACGGCACCGTAGAAGTCCCTATAACTTAATTATACACATATACAATTACTTATTTAAGTATTTTAGTATATTTAAAATAATTATTTTTATTTTAGATAAAATAAAATAAAAAATTATCGTGCAACGCACGGGTACAATACTAGTAGAAATAAAATTATAAACGAATTTAATCTAAACATTAAAATATAAAATTATTTAATTTCATATATCACACGGATATTAGAGAGAGAGACTTATGATTGTACCAAATATTTCATTTCCAGTATAAGAGCATTTCAAATACAACATAATATTTTTTATTTTAAGAGCATTTCAAATACAACATAATTTTTTATTTTTTTTGCCATTTATTTCATATTTTTACTTACATTGCACCATTGAAGATGGTCATATATATGTTTGTGTATTATCTATTTATTAAAAAACGAAAAAGAAATCATTCATCCGGCTCGTATTCAATATAGAAGTCGACCCCTGACAATCTTCACAGCAGACAATGCATATCACAGTTGCAGTTGTAGTTGCCACAAATAGAACAAGTGCAACAATAATAAGCTTGTACTTGAATGACTAGGCAATTTATATTCTTGTCTTCACAACACTATTGGAAAAAAACTTTATTTGGCCAAAAATTAATATTGTGTTTTAGAGTCAACTAAATTCTAGAGCTTACAAAGTTCAAATTACAGAAAGATGTTATAGAAATATCTTGTATAAATATTGTTTCTGGAATATTTGGGCGAGTAGATATTAGGAAAACTTAACAATAGAGAAACCATCTCTATAATATTTATCTGGGCAAAGACTTGCGTTAGGTCATCTGACCCGATACTCTAATGTATTAATTTTTTAAAATATGATGTATTATTTTTGTAATCAAAAGTATTGATTTTTCATAAATATCTAACTCGTTTATGATATATTGTTTTTTGTATTAGTACTAGTATTGTGCCCGTGCGTTGCACGATAATTTTTTATTTTTTTTTTGTAAAAATAAAAATAATTATTTTAAATGTATTAAAGTATTTAAATAAGTAATTGTATATATGTATACTTAAGTCATATGTGTGTGTGTGTATTTTGGTGAGAACCATCACTGGTTCTCAAATCAGAGATGATATTTACTACCATAACTGCTCCATATATATAAATCATCTAATATTATTTAAAGATCGAACAGTATTGAAAATAATATAACCTGGTTCATAAAAGAATTGTTATTATACGAAATGTAGTTTATAAATTCTGAAAATTTTTCTTATACACAACTTTTATAGTTTTGTTACAATGTTTATTCTCATCATCGTCGATCAATATTTTTAAACCCTTACAATTGGTCACCCTTGATATCAAGACTGACAAATCAATCGTGTCGGGTTCTTATCGGGCCAGCACAATAAGGCACGACACGATAATCATTGGCACGAACACTACACGATAAGCTTGTCGGGCCTATAATCTAAACGTGAATCACGACACGCTAAAAACACAAAAAGTACGACACGGTACCATAGACACGATAAACAAAAATACTGAATTTATTTAATCTTACCCGTTAAGCACATTAGGCTCATTAACTAATAATATACATAATTTTCTTAATAGATATAATACATATCGATAAAATTATCAATACAAATTGCCAAATACATTTAAAATTATAATATGACAAATGTACTAATGATAAATTAAAGATCACAGATACTAAGGTATTGATAAAAGGGGGAAATTAAAATATTATCGAATCTTATCGTATTTATCGGGTTAGCGCATTATCAACTCATTACTTAACGTATCTTATTGTGTCAGCCCGATAAGGCACGAATCCAATAAGTCTCAACTCATAACCTATTATTTTGTGTTGTGTTCGTGTCGGTCAATCATATCGGGTCTCATTTTTCCACCCCTACTTGATATAGCAACGTACAACTGATCATGACTGAAAACTGAATTTTTCAGGAAAATTCCAACGTGAGAGAGAGACTGTCCTTGAATTTTGTTGATCATCATAGTATATGACACAATCAGAGGAAATTGTCGTCGTTGGAATTTGGAAAGCAAGTTCGAATTAGATGGTGTGACAATCATTTTAGGGATGAACAACAATTCACCTGCATTGCTTACTTGAGAAATATTAGCCTATACAATATGATCGTCAAGTTTGTAACAACCAACATTACACAACACAAGGAAATGAATCAATATTTCTCAACAACATGAGTGGAATTCTAATTTTTAGTTTTAGCTCATAGTTCGTCAATCCATAACACTTAATGGTGTTTAGAAACTTTGGTGAGTGGACGTCCTACAATATGTCAGTGTTTGAATCGGAACTTTAATTCTCCATCATTTTATGACATCGTATGTTTATTAATCAAATCGACGACATCAAGTGTTAGGGATTGCTCCAAATAAGCGAAACATTCAATAGTTTTTTCAAATTGTGGATTGTGCTGGCCACAATTGACGGAACATGGTCACCACCATCTTTCAATAATAGATTACCTGGATTTCAGTTTGAGCGATACCATCGTTTGGTCCTCCAACTATTTCATCCCGTATACTATTTATCGAATTGACAATTTTTTTTAACTTGACACAATCGGGATGTGAATTGTGATTTTGCAGCACCACATTCTTGGTCAACTTCAAAACCATGTAATGAGTCCATAAATGCGAAAATTTGATCATCATGTGAAATACGTCTGGTCCAGCGCCATTTGGAACAACCGGCAAAACTGATGAAAATCTCCACAGAGAATTATTATTTTGTTGTCAAATGAAAGCTGCGTATTATAATTATTTTGCGATCTCATCACGTTTTTCAATGTTTTGTCCAGAGTATCAGAATAATTGCTATGCATCATTGGAGATTCATTCCAAATAATGAGATGCACATCCACCATTAATTTTGCAAGTGGAGTACCAGGAAACATCGAGATCTTGTTGGATATTAAAAGGAAC
>BMAC01000561.1:605441-687226 GCA_014905375.1 Phtheirospermum japonicum | reverse complement strand
AGTTTAATTTCTTTTTTTTTCTGCGTAAGATACTAATTTGTTCGTGCAGATATATAATATATATGTATCAATGCATTATATTTGAATTAGATACAAAGATTTAGAATATATTTAATATTTATTTTTCTAGGCATAATAATTTATTATTAGTATTAGTATTAGTATTARGTTATCTTTTTTGTTTCACTTTGTTTTTATTTTTTGTTTGGTGTAACAATAGTTTTTCATATATATTTTTAATAATATTTTTTAATTTATTATATTGGGATTAGATAAAAAAAACTTTAAGTTTATATTTTTATATTTATATCCCTTTTGTAATAACTTTATATAACTRATATTTATATCAATATTTAGAATTATAATAAAATTATTTCAACTTTTATTGTAAATAAAAACTAATTCAACTTATATATATTTTTTCTAATTAGATATATATTTTTTATATTTTTATATTAGAAGAATAAAAGTAAGATATTGAATTGGACAAAATATGTTAAAGAAAGTATTATAGTAGGTAAGATGTAATAAAATAAAAATATTGAATTAGGCAAAATATAATATTAGGAAAGTATTAGAGTAGGTAAATATATAAAAAGGAAAAATACTAAATTGGGTTAATATTAGGCTCGGATGACACCGAAGCACCAAATTTTTTTCCAAAGCTAACGAAGCATAAGAATCAGACACATAGGATAAGAGGATTTTGTATTAATATATAGGGTAGATATAGATAGATTATGATGTATTGACTTTTTACTATAATGTATTGATTTTTTTGCTATAATGTAGCGATATGAAATTTTGGCCTAACGGATGATCCGTTAGTCCGGCCTAACAAAAATATTGCCCTATTATCTTTATAATATTTTCATGTTACATGTTATGAATATGATTATTATTATTTTTTAATAGGACTAGTAATAAAACAAATAACACGTAAACTTACATCAAAATCAAAAATAGGGAGACTAAAAGGAAACGATCCTCGCTCCATCCATTTTATTATTATTACGAATATTTTAAAATTTTAATTTCAAATCATAACTTTCACTTTCTGTTGGTGTAAAATGCCTGCATCTATATTGCGGGACACCAACCCAAACCAACAAAAGTTCCGGAGTATAATGTTTGGAACTTACATGAAAAGAAAAATAATTAAAACCATAACGTTCTTTCACAGAAGTAGAACACAACACAAGTATATATCAGCAAAGTAAATTAATGCCGAAATTATGAGAAATCATAAATTCCTGGATAATAAATAAATAACCACCACCTATAGATTCATCACATAGAAATACAAACAAAGCTAGCGATTTTTGTTGTTTTTTTTTAAAGATGACCACCTCAGGTGAGTCACTGGCCAGAACCACTATTTCCAGGCACAGACTAGACTACCAGGCGCACACGGCACGGCACTAGGCACTACTAATAAACTTAGCAGATTTTAAAAAAAAGTCACTTACAAAATAAAACTAGGAAAAAAGAAAAGATACGAACGGAAATGGAGAAAACACGAGGATCGTTAACAGGGGCAAGCAATAAAAGCTCAATTATTACTCTACATATGAAGTTGTCCAGAGACGGAGTCCTGACCAGCGTTAGCTTCCTTGGGTTTCAGAGAGAGATTAGCAAATTGTTGATCGAGGTCTCGGCTATTTGCACGCCGATGGCCAGAGCTCGTCTGGGGCTGTTGTTGTGGCGGCTGTTGTTGTTGCTGATATAAGCTCCTCAATCTTCCTACTTCTCTCTCCAGTATTTCATGCTCCACTACACGAAATTTCAAGAACATGAATCCCAAAATTCTTCTTATGCAAAGGTGAATTACAAAAACAACACCCAATATTTAGTCTAATTATTAAAAAAAACAAAAAAAAAAAGAGGTTTGATTCTGTATTGAACTCTATCCCCTTCATATGCAAAAACATTTCAAACACCCCACTGACATTTGTATAAAGATTACAGTTAGCCCCTTAAATTTAACACAAACTATGGCACTTTACAATCATGGGATTTATTGTCTTAGCATGATCAGATGTTTGGGCAGGTTCCATTATAGTATTTAGTGATTCATATGAAACTAAAACAAAGAGGGCCCAACAACATCAGTGCCCACGTCACGAAAAAGCACCTTGAAAAAGTTGAGCCATTTCATAGACTGATATCATCTAGTGCATTTGCTCGTCAATCTATATTATCTATTATCTAAAACATGTCTTTTTGAAAAACGCAAATGCTTTTTTCCTTCACCTCTCTTTTTCTCAGCAAAAAACACGAAATCGGCATCACAAAACCATCGAATAGTGCAAAAATATAACCAAGAACTGATCAAAATACGATACCAAATTCGATTGATAACAGAGGAGAGAGTGGGTGAATATTTAACTTACAATACTTGATAAGCTGCTCCTGGGCTAAACTATCGAGACGTTGCTTCAGTGCTTTATTCTCCATGCTCAAAATCAGATTTTGCTGGTTGACAAATTCTAGTTCAGCAGAAACATCAGAACCTTCTGCCTGCAAATCACAAATCACATACAAGACAACATCATTATGTCATGGACTCTGAAGAATAAACAATGTATTTAGATTTAGTCTCATTCAGTTAAAAGGACGATCAACAGTTACCTGTAATGCTTGGACATTTCTTTCCAGTTCAGCTATGTACTGGAGCTTCCTAACCCGCGAACGCTGCGCAAATTGCCTGTAATTAATAAATAAATAAATAAAAATCACAAAATTTTACCAGGTTCAAATACGGGCAATTCAAGGAAAAATCAATGAAATTTTGAGTTATCAGACAAAAGGTGAGATTAAGTTTAACATACTGTTTAGCACGTTTATTGTCTGTCTCCGAAGACTTGGCATGAGAAGAGTCCTTTTTCTCCGCGGGCCCCTTCGGATGATCTTGATGACCAGATTCAACCATATCCCGCTTCTCATCCGGATTCTTATCCGCATCTTGCGAAGTGCTCAACGACCCGCCACCCACATTCTGGACGAGTGCATTCCCCCTATGCGAGGGGTGGCCGCGATTCGGAAGCAGAGCGGGTGGGTCCCACATCTTATTCCTAGTCTTGCCAAAATTATTCAGATCCATATAGAAAGCGCTCTGCCGCGCGTCCCTGTAAATATCAAAGTCCTGAGACCCCCACGAAGACAACGGGCCCATATTCTTGTACCTATTATTATTATTAATATTTTCGTCTTGAGCTATTACGTAATTATTACTATTATTATTATTATTACTATTATTATTATTCATGCTCCCCACATTAGGCATGTCGATATACGTGAACGAGTCGCTTGAAGAGCGGCGGTGGCCCCCTCTCCGTACGGGCGTTTCGGGCTCGTCGAGGAGTTCGTCGAGCCAAGAGGGCTGCTCATCTATTAGGAAACTCTCAGAGGATGTGCGCTGGTGGTGTGGATTTATGTCTCTGGGCTTTGGGAGGGTTTTCGGGCCGATTGCCGAAGTGGGGATATAATCGGTGTAGGATGGGGATATGCTGGGAAACGGGCTTTTAGGGGGGAGCAAAGAATTTTTCCCGTTGTACAACATGCTACTCCTGACGCTAGATGGTCCCTTGGAGTTCGCCATAACCAAAGAAAAAACAGTTCCTGCAATTTAAATCGACAGTGTAACATCGGAAATGTAAATTAAAAAAAAAAAAAAAAAAGACGGCTAATACTGATCATTTTCAAGCAAAACTGTCAAAGTATAACATTTAAAATAATGGTTTCATAAGATCCCCCCCCCCCCCCCCCCCCCCCCCCCCCCCCCAACACCCCCCCCAAAAAAAACACATAGAATAATTCTTTTTTTGCTCGAACAACAAGAAAACACAGAATTAAGCATGATTTAATTTCCTAAATAAAATCTTCTTCGCCAATTAACAAATGTTCACAGATATAATATTTCAGATTAAATCGAACACAAATCAAACTCATAAGCAAGCATTTGATTAAAAATTTGGAGAACGGAAGTAAATGACAGCTACCCTTTCAACAATTCCGAAGAAGGAACTAACGATGTCGACAAAGTAAACCCAGATATCCAAGCTCAGTAAGTTTTTTCCCCTATATTTACCGATTTATTTTATTCTTGCTTCTTCTGCGAAATTTCACACTTTTTCCATTTGCCTTCTTCTTGTATTTATCGAGCTGTTTTCCTCTGTTTACAATAATTGCCCGCTGGCATCTTATGACAACGCAGCATTAGGTAATTTTGTCTTTAATTCGTACCGACAATTTGCGTATAATATTAAAACTTAACCAAAAATAGATTCTCATACACTGGTAAGTGCATGCACAGACTCCCCCACCACACCCGACCCCACCTTTCTACTCTCGCGTAAATGAGCGGAAACAAAATCACACAACAACCAAATTATGCTCTATAATCAACGGTCACAAATTTCAAATTTTGAAAAACAGCTCACAAATACAATCAATTAGATAGATTCGCAAATATAGATGACTGGTTTCTCAATACTTGTTGACACGCTCACAGTTGAAAATAGGAATCATTATTATCAATTAATGTGACCTGATAAAAGGACTTATTTAATTTTATTTTTTTAAAGTAAATTCAATGACGGCAAAAGGTGAAAGACTTAATTAAGATCATAACCCATCGTTTTATTACAGTGTTACAACGTATTAAAGTTGCTTTTACATCCAAATGAACACTCTAAAATGGAACGGGAATTACAGCGGCATATTGACTTATAATGCTCAAACTATTGCATCGTGATTGTTGAATAATAAAAACATACAAGTCGCCAATCTCCTAAAAACGCTTATGCAGGTTGTGTCATCCATTACGAAAAACTAATGATAATAATAATAATAAATGATGCCCTAAACCCGCAGTTCACGACTTACTGAACCAATTGACACGAGCTAGTTTCACACCAAACATCAGAGCAACAATACAGCAGATCCACTACCAATTACTAAAAATCATTAAACAACTATCACAAATCTCAAAATTTCTGGGGGAAAAAATAATTTCAAACACACACACACACACAGAAAAAAAAAACAAAAAAAAACAGCACCGTTATTTCCAGCTGAAAACAATGCAAGACAAATGCCAAATATCCTACTAAAATAACACCCCTCTTTTCTCATCAAACCTCAAGCAATACAAACTTTAAGCTCGATTCAATTCCTTGATACCAGAAATTGAACCTTGTTGTTCTCACAATCCCACATAATCCGATCAAGGTTGAATCAAACTCGAAAAACATAACATCTCATATCAATTAAACTCGGACATGCTCAATTTAATCCCAAACTAGTAAAATATTCGCGCAAAAAATAAATAAATTAAAAATGATGCTTACCTTGGATAATTACGATAGAAAAAGATCTTAACAATGTGATTTCGAATGAAAGCCGGAAATAAAATAATCAAAAACTCAATTAAAAAAAATCGTTGCTCTAGGGCTTTTTCATCTTCTTCTGCGCCTTTTTCTTTGTTGTGTTTCTGTGTGTCTCTTTCTACACCACTTGCACACATAAAAACGTCTTATGGTGGAAAGGGGGTGTGGTTCTTGGATTAGAGTTTACTTGACAACCAAATATGAGATTTTTTTTTTTGATTTTTTTTTTTTCAATGTCTTTTTTGTTCCCAATTTTTAACCGTTTTAACCCAACCCCTTTGAGATTCCCATTTCCCACACACACACACAAACTTATTTCTATTTTTAAAAGGGGATGGCTCTATTCTATCCTCAAGCAAAATTTTAATGTATACATGTATGTATTTATATTCGTTCGTACGTATTTCTTTATCAAAGTGATTAACTTAAAAATGTACTTAAGAAAAGAAATTGATAACGTTGTGACATTAACATTACTATAAAAGTTGTGTTTGAAATTACCTTTGTTTAATCGTAACTATGATTCTAGTCGACACAGGTAAACATATGCAACCGTAAATCACTTACGTTGATTATTGATGTTACTGTAAACCCTCTGGTTAAAATTCCTTATGACTAATGGTAGTTATTCAATTATGATTCTAATCGATTCAGATTTAACAGATACAACGGTAAATCAATAACGTTGAGATATTGATGTTACTATAAAAATTGTATCTGAGATTACTTCTGTAGTTATTTGATTCAAATACGTTTTCAGTCGTCTCACACAGACTAAGTACAACCGTAAATCAATAACTTTGAGATATTGACATTACCATAAAAATTATCTTTGAAATTACCTCTGTTTAATGGTACAGAATTATTAGATTCAAATTTGATTATAGTTGACCTAAATAGACATACAACAGTAA
This sequence comes from Phtheirospermum japonicum, assembly GCA_014905375.1. Lineage (NCBI taxonomy): Eukaryota > Viridiplantae > Streptophyta > Magnoliopsida > Lamiales > Orobanchaceae > Phtheirospermum > Phtheirospermum japonicum. Next base: position 680,922 of record BMAC01000561.1, on the reverse strand, counting down.
ATTAACAACATTGTGAGGTAACTAGTAGTGAACACAAGCTTTGATGTGATGATAAAATTAACAGCACAAAATTGGACTGTGGAGCGTCACTGGTCCCAAACCCAACCCAGCCCCCCTCTAGAAAGCTAATGTCTTGCATTAACTTTTGGCCATGAGATGAGATGGTTCAACTTATGTTACAACTCATGACAGCTATTTTCCTTGCATGCATAAAAAAAAGAGGATCTTGGGTTCACAAATCACTGTTTTACTGTTTATCAATAAAATATTATTGAACTGCAATCATCTATGTTAGGCTGGCCCCCAAATGTGGTATATGACAGTATTTTTACAGCTCATTTGTTAACTTGGTTTGGGCTTTTTGTCAGGTGGATTATTTTTCTAGGGGAAATGGCTATGAACCTATGAGGCCAAGTGGTGGTGTAGGTTATTGTACTCGAGTGTGTTTCTTAATTTGTAGAGTAACCATTGGTTTTGATTTGAGAACATTGTTTTTTCTTCGGCACAGGGCTGCAACGAATTGAGCTGATTTGAGCCGAGTTTTAGAATAGAGCTTAATTCATTTATTGTTAGGCTGTGCTCAAATTTTTTTTTATACCTGAGCTTTTCGATCTTAATTAAGTCTAATCTCAATAAATATTAATTATAAATTAAATTGTTAATCACTTTATAACAATAAAATAAAATATTTTAATTGGATTTGATCCCTCCATTCAGTTGATTGTATTGTGGCCCGGTTTGGTAAATGGGGGATTAAGTCAAAATTAGAGGATTTGACTCAATTGAGATGATTGACCAGTCAAATTCTCTAATTGCTATGTTCGGTAAACAGAGTTTACAATTAACTTTTTTTGTTCAAAAAGCTAATTTTGAAAAAGCTCTATATAAGAGCTTTTTGAGAAGAGCGGTTTTAAAAATAAATTAAAATGACAATTTTGTCCTCAAATTACCAAAAAAATAATTATTAGTTTACATACAAAAATTACTTATAATTAAAAATAGTAATAATTATTCTAATTAAATTTAAAATATTAAAATTTTACATATTATAAATTTATGTTATTAATAAAAGAACTCAACAATAAATTGTGCCAATGTCCCCTTTTGGTCATTTTAAACGATCAAACAACTATCAGCTCTCAAATATTTACCAAATACTTTTATACAAACTGTTAATACAATCGGCTAGTCAAATCAGCTAATGCAACCAGCTATCCACTAATAGCTAATACAATTAGCTATCAGCTATTCGCTATCCGCTCATTGCCAAACAGGATATATGCATTATTTTTGTGTATTAAAATAAATAACAAAAGGATGTTTTTCAATGTGAGATCTAAAAACATACATCTTCGTGATCCTAGTATTAAGTTTACATTGTATAAATAGAGGATCGTTCTAATCAGTTTTTTTTTTTTTTGATTTATCTAATATAATATTTAAACAAATAAGTTTGTTTAAATATTTACAAATTATTCATAAGAAAAAGTATAAAATTAATTAAACTATTAATTTTAATTATACGAATTTAATAACGAGATTGTTCACTAACTGACGAACAACGAGCTAACGGGCTGAATAGCGTGAAGTTTGAGTTAGATTCGTTTATTTTAACGAATCTTTTTAAACAAACTCGAATGAAATTTTATTGAGTCGAAATACAAATAGCTCAAGAGAGACTCGATACATTTGCAGCTCTACTTGACACCAAGGTAATACAACAAATTAGGGATGAAGTTTCTTGAAAAAAAAAAACACAGAAGGCTTGAATAAGAAGATTTTTTAAATATTAACCAGAAAATTAGGCAATATGATACTCGCTTATCATACCTTTTGTTATTTAGATTATGCGACAATCAATGAAAGGGATATGGTGAATAAAATAAATAAATTACAAGGATTTTTTTTTTTTTTCATATGAATAGGAGGAAGTGATCAGAGATATATAACACGGTTTAGTAAAATGAGTGAAAGAGTAAAATAACGTGGAATTAAAGACCCTGATCTTGATTAGTTGAAATTCAACGATAAACTAATTCAATTAGAATTCGCTCAATTCTATATCGATTGAGGATCAAATAGTAAAATTTAAACACATAATATAAACCAAACGTGTTTGACTAAACTCTGTTAACTTATATAGCTCCAATGGGAAATACAATTTACAGCCTTCATAAAGTATCCATACCGACAGTCACTATGAGTTGACCACCCTTTTTTAATTCATTTTCCAACTTACAAGGGATTGCTCATATCGTTATCCGCAAATCATCTTTGCTAGTAATGCAATTGGGGTGGAGTCTCAACAATAAAGTGAAAACTAAATACTAAAATAGTCGCATATTTTTTTTCTTATAGGATACTTTTATTAAAGTTTGAAATATTCTGTTGGGATGCAATAATATAATTTGTACTAATACAGATTTATTAAATAAATGTTTCAAGTTTAATAAAAATAGTAAGTGGAGGGAACAGTCAATGTGATCACCCTGGTCAACGATATATGGCCAAGTAATTTAGTAACAAATCCTAACTACAAACTATATAATACGAACTATATAATACGTGAGTCAGACATGAAAAATATGATATGAGATTTGTATGCTGATAATTTATAGGTATGAATTTACATTGCACAGAGGGTGGTATTTATAATTTAGAAAAAAGACCTTGAACAAAAAAGAAATCGCAAGAATTAGAATTTGTAACATAAGTTAATCTATTGTCTTACTCAACGAGAAAGGTTGTAAAGATTACCAAAAAAAACAAAAAAATCCCAATACTCAAGGAATTAAATAGTTTCTGATCCAAAACTTTAGGCCCATATAGGCTCAAGCCCTGTCGGGAGGGGCAAATGGGCTATGGCTGCACGCGAGCCGAGCCGGCCGAGCGGGTGGTGGCGCACGTGTGGGGGTTCTCATCCTCGCTCAACTTGTAACCAATGCTCATTTAACCTTCTTTAATAAAGTTATCTATACATGGGTTTCCTTCCTATATGGGACTTTCCAACTTTCAAGTGAAAATCTCACTATCTCTTCAAATCCAAATCCACTTCTCAAGTTTTCAACTTTGATCATTGATCACTTCTCAAGTTTTCAACTTTGATCTCATCCGAACACAGTTTGTGAAAGTGAATATACCACGTTCATTTAGCCGCAACGTTTATGAATATGAAGATCGTTTACAAAGACAACAAACCTTCTATATTTAGAATATTATGCAAAATCATCAAATATAACTTTTCCAAGTTCTTTTTCTCGAACAATCCCCCACATGAGTGCAAAATCAATGTATACTGCATGTGACTCAGTTGCTCAGTTCTTAGGGGTGTGCATCGGTCGGTTCGGTCGACCGAACTGATCGAATTGTCAAAACCGAATTGACCGAATTCGGGCGTTGGTCGGACCGAACCGACCGAAAAAATTTGGAAAATCGAACCAAACCAAACCGAAATATTTCGGTCGGTTTCGGTCCGAACCGAATTCCTCTTTTTTTTTATTCCTTTATTTTCTAAAGCAGAAAAATAAATTAATAAAATATATAATTAATATTATATATATATATATATATATATATATATATATATATATATATATATATATATATATATATATAATTCGGTCGGTTCGGTTTTATCGGGTTTTTTGGTGGTCAAACCGAAATCGACCGATTTGACCGAAATTCTTACGACCGAAAACCGAACTGCCGGTCGAAAAACCAGACCGAATTATACTATTATGTCGGTTTTTTCGATCGGTTCGATTTTTGGTCGAATTTTGCACACCCTTAGTTCTGCTAAACATTATTATATCAGGTTAGGTAGCTTGTGGTTTTGAACCCTCCTTAGTGAAGTACTATAGTATATACCCGCAGTACAGTTGACTATGTCATTAAACTATTTCACTTACGAATATACCGAGATAGTAATACTCGTGTAATAATGTTAACACCATTTCTCAAGTTGTTAAAGTTGTGTCCATTTTGACCGTGAAACACCCTTAAACTTCTTAAGTGCTTCGATCGAGGTGACCACTCCTCTGCACTTAAATAAGTATAGGTCGTTATTAAAAGTCATAAACTTAACCTCATCATATTCAGCTGACATATCACTTGGTTATGCTCTCTAAGGATGGTTTAACTCAAGTCTAGATACCAAGTTTTTAGAACTGAACAGTCTAAAGCTTGGTTGTCCCATTAAACCAAGTATTGGTATCTTCAGTGATCATGGTTGGGTGTCCACTAAAGACTGTTCTTTAGTTGTGGATTTTACGCCCACCCTCTAGCAATGTATGGAATTAATCTCAATTTAAACTATTTGTAAACGAATTCGCGATATTTTCCTTCGATTTCACATAATTAACGAAAATTATTCCTCTTGGTATCAATTATATAATAGTATTGTGTCTCGAAAGAATATGTCGTGATTTACATTATACATCTCATTATAAGTCTTTGCGATAGCAGCTTGTTTATCGCAATGTATCATAATCGCAGATACTAGCTTCTTCTACTATGGAATGTCTTTGAGGAAATTTCAAAGCCACTCATCCTTTTCACCAACTTATCCATAGTTATGAATTTTGATTCCACTTTAGATAGGGTTATGCATTTTTGCTTAGTGGGCCTTCGAGACATAGTGCCCCCACCGATAGTAAAGACAGATATCCACTTTACATCACAGTACCCTTCTAGTACTTCTGGATATCTTGTACAATGCAGCATGTATCTCGGAGTATGCTTTGAGTAATGTTATACTCTATTTAATCCTTTTCGGTGGTCGTTGTTCGGATTACTCGTGAACCTACTTAGCTTGTTCACTTGATTAGCTAAATCTGGTCGGGTACAATTTGTAATGTACATAAGACTCATAATGATCCTAACATATTCCAGTTGAGACACTGCAGTACCTTTGTTCTTCACCGAATAAAGGTTATCATCAATTGAAGTTTTAGCCATTTCACCACCAATCACGTTAAATATTTTTTAGTATGCTTTTCACATAGTGAGACTGGTAAAGAATTATACAATTTGAGTGTCTTATGATCTTGATCCCTAAGATCACAACTTCTAAACTCATTTCTTTCATGTCAAAGTTGTCTTTTAGTATGTTCTTAGTTCTCGTGATCATATTAGGAGTACTAAATATCAGCATGTCATCAAAGGATGACGAACGAGTCAAGTGTGCTCTTTACATTAACACATTTATCACTTCAATAAAGCGAAAGCCATTTGACATCATCACATTGTCAAACTCGAGATGCCAATGATTTGGTGCTTTTCTTAATCCATATAATGATTACAAACCTTCAGGTTATTCCATATATATATATCTTCATCTAGCTCACCATTCAAAAATATAGTTTTTACATCCATTTGATGAATTTCAAGATTGTTCAAGCCAACAATCGCCAAAATGACCCTAATAGATGTAATCCTCGTTACAGGTTGATAAATATCAAAGAAGTCGTATCCTTCTTAGTGTTTAAAGCCTTTGACTACCAGGCTATATTTATACTTATCAATTGAGCCATCATCTTTATACATTATCCTTAGGACCCACTTGCATCTTAAGGGCTTGTTACCACGGGGAAGATCAACCAAATCCCATGTATGATGCTACATGATTGAATCAATCTCAGCATTGATGGCTTCCTTCCACATAGAAGCATCGGAACTAGAGAAGGCTTTTTCAATAGTACGAGGTTCATTATCTAGCAAATAGATCATGAAATTTAGACCAAATGTCTTGGCAGTCCTAGCCATTTTGTTGCGCCTTGGTTCTTCATCATCTTGTGATGCATCTTGAACTGCAAGAGGTGTTGCTTCTTCTTCAGCATCACAAATTCTCTTGTTATAATCATCACCATTTCCTTCGCAAGGATATATGTGTTCAAAGAACACTAAATTCCTTGACTCAATGGTTGTTCCTTCAGTCACATCAAGTATATCAGAATTGTGTACCATAAACATGTACCCAGTGTTATTATGCACATATCCAATGAAGATACGGTCAGCTGTTTTAACTCTTATCTCCACTTGTTTTGTTCTGGGACTCTCATACTAGCCAAAGACCCACACACTTTGAGGTAACTATAAGCAAAAGTGTTGCCTCTCCATAGATCGTATGGTGTCTTATCCATTCCCTTGTTAGGGAACTCTATTCAAAGTTTGGTTGGCGGAAAGGATCACTACCTCCACATATTTGAGGGTATCCCTGAACTGATTAACATGATGTTCATCATCCCTTTAAGGGTTCTATTCTTGCGGTCAACAACGCCATTTGATTGAGTTGAGTAAGGAGCAGTTGTTTAATGAGTTATGCCATGTTCAACGCAAATTTTTCACAAGTTGCAATATACTCTCCACCTCGATCACTTTAAATTATTTTAATTCGATTCTTGAAAGTTTTGAAAATTTCAATTGCTTCGTCATTGCCTCTTAGAAAATAAACATAACAATATCTTGTGTTCATTTAAAGTACTTTTTACCCTCTAGTTTGCACAAGTTTCATACCACAAATATCAATGTGAATTAAGTCTAAAGGTGCAGAGCTCCTTTTTACCGAATGAAAAGGCGTTCTAGATATTTTTGCTTCAACACAAATCTCACACTTGTATTTTGAGTCAGTCTTCATATTATTTAATAAATTCATATTTATCAATTTCTTTTTTGACTTCATGTTAATGTGTCCAAGTCTAACATGCCATAAATCACAATACTCAACGATATAAGAATAAGTAATAACTTTATTATTGAGGAGTAGTAGAGGAGTTTATCATATGGAGGTTCCTTCCGCAAATTGGGGTATAGTCAGAAAACACATCCCAATCAGGACATACTTGAAAAGTAGCCCCAGTGTCAATGAACCACTCTCTTGAATTATCTACGAAATCTGCCTCCATCACAACTGCACAAAAGTCCAAATCAAGCATGTCATCGGTAAAAATATTAGCGACATTCTGACTCTCCTTTGGCGGTCTCCTGCAGTCTCTTTTCATATGTCCAAACTTGTCACATTTATGACAGTTGCCTTCAAACTTCTTGATCTTCTTTTGGTTCGTCTTGCCTTTCTTCCCATAGCCTTGGTTTTTTCATTTTCTTTCCCATAATCAACCTCATCCAAGTTAGATTTTCTCTTCATCATCGAGTTCTTTTAATACCCTGCAATAGACTGTCGATTGCCTTCTTCGATGCGCACTTTGACAATCAGATTCTCTAAAGTCATTTGCCTTCGCTAATGCTTCAGATAGTTTTTGAAATCTCTATAGCTCGGTGGTAATGCAAACACTTGAAAATTTCCATTGACATGCGTACCTTCAGAATGTATGTTTTGCATTATCAATTACAACTACTGGAGTGACACATCACAGTTTTAGAATCAACCATGACATTCTACCAAAACCACCCAACAATAAACTTCTTAGTGCCGGCATCATCGATCTTGCACTTGTTTTCCAAAGAAACCTAGAGTTCCCTTGCAGTACTTTTGATCGAATCATACACCCCATACAGTGCATTTTCGAATACATTCGGGATATAATGTCTGCAGAGGTAGTCTAGTCCTCTTATATCTACGCATCAAGGGCGACTCAATGATTGAAACTCTTATCGTCCTCAACTATAACAGGGGCAACCTTAGTTAAAAATCAAGACAAGTCTAAAGTAAATAAACAAAAGGCCATCTTTTGATGCCAAGTTTTGAAATTATTTATATTGAACAGGACGTTCGGCATGAGCAGCAGCGAAAGCATGAATAAGAGTACCAAAAGGAATAAAACCAGAACAGGATGAGGAAGTAGAGGGTGTAGAAGTATTCTGCATACCAGTGAATGACCTAGATTCGAAAATCATACCAGATCCAAACGAGAAGGTAGAGGGTGCAAAAGAATTTGGCGTACTAGTGAACGGTCCAGAAAAAACCATACCAGATCCAGGCGAGGGCAGAGATGAGCTCGTCTGGGCAGGCGTAGTCGCGTTGGCCAAAGCAGGTGGCATCGGGGTAGAAAAACCAGGAGTGCTCGCCATTAGTTCAAATTACAAGAAAGAATTTTAAACTTATTGGAGATACAGTAATAAAATTAGGATAATAGTAGGGGATAATTTGAACCAAACATAAAATTAAATAGAAAAACAAAAATAAACAACAAAATAAAAAAGTATTGAGGCGAACGAACTTTTTCATTAAAACTCTTATTGACTCGTACACAGTGCTTATGGATATATGTCAATGAACCTCTCAGGATACAACGACAATGGAACTGGAAGGAGCAGTCGATTCGGTCACCTTAACGAACGAGATCAGGACAGACAACTGAGTAACAAACTTTAACTGCAGGCTATATGATGCGTGAGGCAGACAGAAAATATATGATACGAGATGTGTATGCTGATAATTTTCTTAGGTACAAATTTACACTGCACATGGGTGGTATTTATAGTTTCGAGGAAGACATTAAACAATGAAGAAATCAAAGGAATTAGGATTTCTAATACAATTCAATCTCCTTATCTTACACAACTAGAAATACTGAGTCGATTTCATAAAGCCAAAAATAAAAGGAATTAAAGAGTTTTTGGCCAAATGGTCCATGTCAATGGCCGCACCCAAGCCTATGCCCACGCCCACGTCCTAACACAAGCTCGAGCCGCCCGGCCGAGCAGGCGACGACACGCGTGTGAGAAGGCTCCTATCCTCACTCAACTTGTAACCAATGCCCATTTCACTTCCTCTAATAAAGTCAAATATAAATGAGTTTCCTTCGTATGTGAGATTTTTCAAATCCCAAATGGAAATCACACTAACTCTTCAACTTCCAAATCCACTTCTCAAATGTCCAACTTTGGTTAATGGTTTTTCAATCATTCGAATACGTATTTGTGAAAGTGAATATACTACATTCATATACTCGCAACACATATTTTGAATATGAAACTCATTTTTGAAGACAACGATCCTTCTATATTTGGAATATTTAGACAAAATTGTCAAATATAACTTTTTCAAATTCTTATTCTCCAACATATTCATCTACGCTTCTTTGGATCTTTTTGTGTTTTCTTGACATTTTTACACCCAGCGTAAATTTTTAGTTGTTTTACGTTTATTTTAATATTGCTTACATGCGTCGTTTCATATTTAAGTGTTCTTTCGATATTTTTACATGGCCAAAATATGCTTAAACTAACTTTGAAACAGAAAGAGAAAAAAAAAAAATAGGAACCAATTTTTTATTTTTTTTAAATCATAAAAAATGCAAGCGTAAACATGGCATTTTCCCATGAATATTGGGAATTCCTTTTTTTTTCCCCAACAATAAACATAGACAGGCTATTGCAACATGACTCCCATTTAAAAAAAAAATGGAATTTAGTCCCAATGGCTCTTTGTGGTCCCCTCTTTGTAACTGTTGTTTTGTGAGTCCTCAAGTGGGTATTGTTTGTCAAGTGACTCAAGTCCCATGAAGGAGTTTTGATGGACCTTGGAGACGTCATTCACAAATGTCGATTAAGATATTGACTGAGAAAGATAGGGCTTACTTTAGTCCCTTTATAAATGGCCTCAAAGGGTCGTTCTATTCGCACTCGTGTTTTTCCTAGTCGCACCCGTGTACTTCATTTACTCATATGTTTTTTTGTTTTTAATTTTACATTTTACTAACCACATAAGGACTAATTCCATAATATACCCCTATATCTCAAATTGAAAATTTCCTAACTCACCCAAAATTTCTCACAACACCCATTTCTAAATTTTTTTAAAAAATGGCGAATTTAAAATAGGAACAGGAATGAGAGTGGGAGCACTGAAATTCGTCACCCTTCGTAACCTCCGCCCACCGATAAACATTGTCCTCCTTTACCGCCACCAACACATCGAAGCACCATGTCAGGCCGATAGCAAATGTCAGTCGCTGATAAATGTATGTTTTGTTCAATTTGTAGTGTCTTCAAAAAATTAATTTGTATATTTTTTATTTGATGTATGATACAAAAAATCATAAAACTTGATGTTTCGATGACCTAAATATAGTATAGGTTGAGTTTATATTGTTATTAACATAAAATTGAAGGTTTGGATGTCAATTTTTATTTTTGTGACTTTATAGTTTAGAGATAAATCGGCCAATATTGGACTAAATTTTCTCAAGATTTCGGTCGGTGGCCTTCATTTGTATATATATATTTTTAATTTTTACTACTATTTATATCGATTTCTATAGGAATCGGTGTATAAAAATAAGTTTCTAAAATGATTCAAAATCGATATAGAAAGTTCCGACTAGTTGAAATTATCTGCTTTTTTTCTTGCCGAGATTTGTTTGACTGGCCAGAATATATCGCGAACATGTTTGAAAATCGAAACCAAATTTTACAATATGGATGCTAAAACAAAGAAATAATTTGGAAAAAAAAAACTTGCATGGATTGTTTTTATTTATTTTTTATCAGCCATTGTTTACTATCTACTATATTTGAAAAATTAGAATTTGGTAAAGAAAAAGGACTCGGGTTAAGGATTTGAAGAGTCTAAATAATTAATTCCTGGAATGTATATATATAAAGTATATGTTTTTGTGATTTTTGTATGATGCAGAAGTAATTAATAAATTGTTTGGTGTATGTAGCAATTAAGGATAAACATTTCCTACAATAACATTTTTGCAGATAAAATCTTGTAATTGTGGTTAGCAAAAGAACGGGTACATATAGAATCATCATCCTACCGCAAAACTTAATTTGACTTGATTCAAACTAGATTGAGCTAAGAATTTAAATACTCAGATTTAGTTTTGAGTCCGACCCAATGTGTTGCATTTTGTATTCGCATGAAAAGAAAAGAAGAGATTTTTTTTTTTTCCTTATTAAATGAGTTATGAGGGTGGTTAGGGAGATTAAACACTAGAAAATTGAAGAGGAACAAAGTTGGAATCTCAATTATCCCATCACTTGGAACAAACAAAAAGCACTTCTTGAACAAGACATTTTACACACCTTATAGTCAATTCACTTTAATACACACAACCAACGACTCACAAAACAGCTAGATAATTACATGGACCAAAGTAAGAATAATTCCCCTTTGGATAATGCTATGGCATATTCCTTTTCCTGGCTTATCATCTTTGGCTACCAGCATTTCAGATTCCATACCATCTTAATTATACTTTGACATGCCTTCTAATATACAAAACTGTTAAAAGATCTAATCAAAACAAGAAATTGTCTGGATCTATACATGTTTTTTTATATCTTTTTCTTGGAAAATTGAATTTATAAATGATATACAAATCAAACATACACCAAGGGACTTGAAATAACCATAAATGAGTATAACATGTAGAAGAAAGATGCAGAGTGAAATATAAAATTGATTCTTTTAGTACAAGTGTCAAAAGGTTTTTATATCTTGTACCAAAATTTCTTATATTTGCACTTGACCCCAAGAGTATAATTGACTTTCAAAATTCTTAAATTAAGTTTCAAGATTTTGAATTGGGGATCTTAAACTTCATATACATCTTTTGCCACTCTCGTTGTTTCTCTCTCTCTAAACTAAAAAATGGTAGATAAAATATTCCAAGAATGCTGGTTCAAGTTAAGCTTTGTTGCTAGGTATGTTGGTTTCAAAATTGATTTGTTTACTTTTCATCTCGGAATGATATATCTGACATCCACGTGAAAATGAGTAAGAGATACTTCATTGAAATCATTCCAACTAGACTGAAATTCCCGTGTAATTAGTCTTACAGATGCAAAGATAAGTAGCTGAAGCAAACTTTGTAGGAGATGGACAATGTGTTTTAAAAGGGAAAATTACTTTTTTGGTTCATTATATTGTTCACTTTTCAATTTAGGACCAATATATTTTTCACTATCAAAACACATACACGAAGTTGGTAAAATTATCAATAAAGGTACAGGATTATCATTTTCGGGCTCATTTGATGACGTGTCAGGATTCAGTATTTAATTATCATTTTTCATTTAATTTAAATGCTTAAAATCAAAATTGGAATGGAAACTACCTAATATACCCTTGAGTTTATTATCCTACTATTTTATTTCCTTCTTCTTTTTCTACTATATTTTTTTTTATAATTCTTTTTTTGTTCATTAAAAATGGCCGCCTCTTTAGTGAATGAAACCAACATCTCCATTCTACAATTCTTTTTTTGTTCATAAAAAATGGTCGTCTCTTTCAGTAAATGAAACCAACATCTCCATTCAATCTGCAAGTAAAATAATTATGAAATTGCAAATAAACTCAATCTGCAATTATTCCTATCCGCCTCTTTTCCACCTTCCCTAAATCAGGATTTAAGACTAAAATTGAGGAGAAATTTGAAATAATCCCGATGACGCACATGCTTCGGAGGTTCAAGGCTAGGCGACAGTAAAAGAAATGGCGACGCGGTGGCGAGGTGGAGTTAGGCGAACACCAAGAGTTGGGTTTTGTGGTCGTGCAAGTCCGAGTTTGGTGGATCTAGGGTTTTTGAGTTCAGTCCGCAAGGAGTGAGATGTTTCTGGTGACTGAGAATCGGCGCAGCACCTCTCCTCCTTCTGTCGTCTGCGAACGGCACCCGGGGACGGCAAATCGGGCGGCGGCGCTCGGCAGGTGAGGCGACTCGGCTGCGTGGGGCCGCTAGGTGACGATTTGAATCGGACGACAGCATTGGAATTTGTCCCTTTATATAATTCGGCCCTTTTCTATAGTTTTCCTTTTTTAAAATAAAAATACCAAATATATCATTAATAATGTTTGAAACGGACGTCATTGTCAATATTGACTATTTAATCAAAATAATCAAATCTAATATATAAATTCATCATATCCAGACAAACAAAAGTAAGTAGATAAAAGAAAACTGTGTGGCCAAATCTCGTATTAACGAAATTGATCGTGTATTGATCGTTAATTTCCATCACACTATATATACCATCTGAACAGTAGTCCGATTGGATCTTATGAACAGATATCAGACAAAACGAAACACCGTCACTTATTAAACTCCACTTATTAAGAGAACGAAAACACTTAGAAAAGAAATATGACCTCATGTGTATTATCCGAATATAAACTAAATAATAATAATAAATAAATAAATTGAAAAAGGTTTGTTTCCAAATTAACATATCAATCAAATAATTAACATGTCACATTGAAATTTAATTTTAATTTGCTAAATTATAATATTAAATTGTAATTGTCTTATTTGCCCTTTTTATTTTTCGTCATTTTAATACATTAATTGAATTAATAACTTTATTAATTTTATATATTAACCCCCACATGAATAAATCACAAAAATACACAACCCTTAATTTCAAATTGTCATCGACTTTTATTTTTCTTGAGAACTCGACCATCCCAACCCCCACGTGTCGTGAACACCAGAATGGTAGAATCCAGACTCTATCACCACCACCACCACCCGTGAGCACCATTTACCCAAATCAACAACCACTCAAAGCCACCGTAAATTTGTCCCTCGCTACTAGAATTGATTGATTTGCCTAGTCTATAATTAACGTACCAAATAGTCGCGTTGGCCAACCCTAAATCCCCGAGCTGCATCCTTTTCGCGGTTAAGCATGTTAGCCCCACTATTGTTGCCTTTAGTCGGCTAGGGGCCACCGAGTGGACAATGGTTAATTACCAGAACCGATTGTCGTTCGTTAATAGAATATGGAATTCTATTGAACTGGCTGCGAGAAGAGCACTTGGGCCGTTCACTCCCCAAAATGCCCAGAGAATTTCTTCGTTAAGAATTTGTGAAAGGGGAAATTCATTCCCGAGGATGATGGTGATATTTTCATAATTTACACTTGCTCGGTCGTGAACACTGTTATTTACAAGTGCGGGTACACAGGAATTTCTTGTCTTCTCAAGCTAGGATGGATTTGCTTAGGACAATGAGGAACAATGATTACTTTTAGAAGGCTCGCTTTTATGGGAAACAATGTGTTTCGTATTCGCTAGATGATGGTAGGAACTATCCGAGGAAGCAGTGAACAAGATCCATTTGAGAGCGTGTGGATCGAACCACCCGAGGATGATTCAGTTTTTCTTTGAGGGTAGTAGTCATGTTAAATGTTTGTTCAAGGTTGACTGTAATCGTTCGGAAAAATTTCATTTTTGGTACATTATGTTGGCCATTTTCCAGAAAAGGTACGTGATGTTGGCCAGCATCATACTGCGTCTACTAAGTTGACAAATTCATCAAATATGGTACAAAAAAAGTCCAATCGGGCTTTGATACTTACGTGGCATGACCGAATCATTTCCTATCATTTTTGATTTAAATTATAATGATAAATAAATAAAACTTACCCTAACTACCTATTTTATCCTCACCTTCATCCCACAATCCCAACACACAAAAAAAAAAAAAAAAAAAGAAAGAAAGAAAAGAAAAGCAGAATCGTTGATAACGCATCTCCAACTCCGATCTTCTTCTCCGTGAGAAAGGGGATCCTGGGTAAAATTTATCAACAAAAACTAGTTGTGAATAGAAATACCTAAAGAAAATTCTCATGAATAAGTATTTGCAGCTTACCATCATCTCCTACAAAGCTAAACAATTACATAAATAAAATGCACATATATAAAGCGGAGGGATCTAATTAAATAAAACACACACATGTATAAAGCGGAGGGAATCTTTTATGTATGGCAATAGATAATATATATATATATATATATATATATATATATATATATATATATATATATATATATATATATATATATATATATATAAATTATCATATTAATTATCGCAATGATGAATTATTAATTTGTATGTGAAATACAATAAAAAGATGAAAATCAATTTGAACAAAATATACATCCTCAAGAAAGAAAGAGAAAATTTTGGCATGAATAGACATAAAAGAAGTATTTACCTTGCGAAGGCATTGGATTTTGCTGGGCATGAGCGGTTGACGATGAGTATAGTGAGAGAAAATCATGGGTAGCCTTTATACCTATTATTACAAAATTAAATCATTTTTTTAATATTAATTAAAAAAACAAAATATGTATGAGATTTTCTGCCAATTATGGGTTATTGACTTTTTACCTTGGGTTTCAAGAGGCCTGGGTTGAGGCAACTCCATGTATATCGCTTCCAAGATTTGCAGATTTTTGTGTGGGTGTATATATATATATATATATATATATATATATATATAGTATAATATATATATATATATATATTTTCTTGTTATCAACGATTCAACTTTTCTTTTTCTGTTTTTTTTTTGTGTGTGTGTTGGGGTTGTGGGATGAAGGTGAGGGTAAAATAGGTAGTTAGGGTAAGTTTTATTTATTTATCATTTTAATTTAAATAAAAAATGATAGGAAATGATTCGGTCATGCCACGTAAGCATCAAAGCCCGATTGGGCTTTTTTTGTACCACATTTGATGAATTTGCCAACCCAATAGACGTAGTTTGATGCTGGCCAACATCACGTACCTTTTCTAGAAAGTGGCCAACATAATGTATCAAAAATGAAATTTTTCCATAATCGTTCGTTCATTTAGTTATTGTTTTTTTTCTATCTTTAGGTTTTTTTTTTTATCATTATAATAAATAATTAGTCGATAATGTGTAAACATCAACGCATCCTTTAGGCCTATATTTGTATGCATTAATTATGGATTTGGGATTCAATACTCTCTTGATTTTTGATATGTTTTTTTCTATTTTTTCATTTTGATCCATGTCGATTATTTCCATGTAATGCCACATTTTTATTGATTATCTTGTGAGCTTATATATGAAATAATTATATGTTGTGAGTGTCAAATAAGAAGCCCAGTTAAAAGTGATCAAATAAAGTTTAAGGTATTGGGATTTCATGTATTGGGCAGGACTCTTGTTAAGCTGGATTAACGGGTCTGATCCGTTAGGCCGGGTTAAACCCGAATCCAGTTTGTATCTTATATTTAACCCTTTTTTTTCAGGAACTTGGCCTGGTCTTTCTCTCTCTACAGCACCGTCTCTAAACCCATCGCATCTCCATCTCCAATCGCCCCGTCTCTGTCTACCGCATCTCCATTACATCGCCCGTCTTTCCACCATCACGCAATTTCTCCATCTTGAGATTTTGCAAAAAAACCGCGTTTCTCTTTGCATCTCTAGCCGCACCTTCAATTTCTGTAGAAAAGCGGCCGCCGTCCGCCGTCATCTCTGCCGCAAAAGATAATTATCTCCGTCGCCGAAAAACACAGTACCCGTAGAGGTTGAATCACCAAGTAAATAACTTCTTCAATTAATTGCATAAAATCAATTTGATTTGGACCTAATTCTATCAATTTGATTTTGACATAATTGTGAAAGTTTGTGTTATTGTTCGCAAGGTTTTGGCCAATTTTACAAACTACGGAAGGAAATTGAAGCATGAGAAGGGTGACTAAACCCAATGTACACGAAGGTAATATAGTATTGGTCTTAGAACTATGTTATATTGGTCTTCTGACTTCATAGTACTTGGTTTTGTTATTGTGTTATGTCGAAACATTCAAAGTAAAAATATCAGTGATCTTGTCTGAAACTATGAGTTATTATTGCATTGTTGTATTGATTTTTGGAACGTGATGTATTGGTTTTTTGGTTGCATGGTATTTGTTTTAGTTGTTGTTGATGACAGAACTTTTACAATAAAAACATCATGGCCCCGTTCATGAACTATAAGTGATTAAACCAGTATGCTTTGGAGTTGTGATCTATTGGTCTCCTTACTGCATGAAATGAGTATTTTTGTTACTGTATGAAGTTGGAACTTTCACAATAAAGCATTATCGGGGCCCGTCTTAAACTATAAGTGATTAGTCGATAATGTATTAGTTTTAAGGTGTGATGTATTGTTATTCTAATTGCATGATATTTGTTTTTGGGGATTAATTTTGTTGTTCAATTCAGGGGCTGTGGTAATTCAGGATTCTAGTGATGAAGAAGGTGGAAGTAACATTGATAATGAATCGATAAATAATATATTATTGAATGATGAAGGTAAGAAATTATTAGACATTTTCTAAATAATATTTGTTTTACGTTTTGATAATTTCAATTTCTGTATTTAGGTGATACCACAAATTTATCTGCTTCTCTTATTGGTGTAAAGAGGAAGAATTTTAAAAATACCTATGAGTTATATTGTGGTCATGCATGTCAAGTTGGTTTTATTGTTCAGAAAATAAAGAAGAAGAATAAGAGAGAATGGAAGAAAAGTATTTTGGATCCTGCAAGGGCAATTACAAAGGGGAGAAAAGTAAGAGAGAAGTCATATCTTGAGAAAAGTAAGAATAAGAATAAGATCAGTAACACATAAAAAAGATCAAGTCAATCAAAGGAGTTTTGTTCTAAAACTTTGAATCCTCGATTATTTTAGCATAACGGTAGTTGTTGAATATTTATATTTATAGATGTACTCACATTGACTGGTGTAACTTGGTATTTTGATAGTGTGATATTTATTTGTTGCTATCTTCATGCTTTATGATATTTTCTGCTTGTATTTGATAAGTGTATTGGTTTTTGTATTCAAGAGTATTGGTTTTTATGTTCAATCGTATTGATTTATATATTTGCAGTGTGTTGGGAAAATAAAAATACAGTGCATAAAAAAACACAAACGCATCTTATTGCAAAAAAATTCTTAAACTTATTATACATAAACAACTGCTTAATTATAGGGAAACTTTTATAATTGCATAACAAAAACTGTACATTTATTACAAAAACTCAATACATTATAACACATAAATCAATACATTATTATAAAAATAAATACAAAATATTTTGTCAAAGGATTTACAAAAAATGGGGACTAAAATCTCCACTAATCACCAAAAAAAAAAAAACAAGTACAAAAAATACTTACTGTTAGACACAAATCACGGTTCATAACTTTTATGATTGCATAACAAAAACCGTACATTTATTACAAAAACTCAATACATTATAGCACATAAACCAATACATTGTTTTACAAAAACCAATACAAAATATTTTATCAAAAAATTTACAAAAAATCGGGACTAGAATTTCCACCAATTACCAAAAAAAAAAAAAGTACAAAAAGTACTTACTGCTAGACAAAAATCATAGTTCATAACTTTTGTGATTGCATAACAAAACCCGTACATTTATTACAAAAACTCAATACATTATAGCACATAAATCAATACATTGTTTTACAAAACCCTATTATATAACATCAACAATGTATCTTTAAGATGTGAGACTTTTACCACTCAAGCTGAGGTGCTTGCTTTAAATGTCTAGCAGTTCTTGCAAGTGAATTTCTAGTGCTAAAAGTCTTGTTGAAGAAATGTGCTTGCACAAAAAATCCTATACGACGCAATAGTCATAAAGTCGACACTTGTTGGAATCCATGGCACAAAAAAAAATAAATCAAAAGTTTGTAGTTTAGATTTGTTCTTTTTTGAATTTATGTCGAAAGACCCTCTTCACTCCAAATATTGTCGGCTAAATTGAAAGGTTCTTTAATAGCCGCCATGTTTCATCCATTAAAGCCCAGCACGAGAATTATTGACAGAAACGGTGAATTACCAAACACAGCGTGAATTTAGGGCTTGATGTTCAATTAAGCTATTTATGTATGGCTCTTCAAAATTACCAAACCTATTCGGGCTAAAAATGTAAGAAGATATACAAATTTTGGACAAGGAGGAATAAATTCATGCGGGCCCTCACCTAGGGACAATAACTCATCAACTGGATATTTCACGGGCCGGGATTCATATTTCGAGCCTCAATCCATCTAAACGATACGAGAAATGGTGGGATATCTTAATGAACCCCATCCCATCCATCGAAACAAACGAGGCCTAGTCTCACTTACCTAGTTTTTGCTCGACACAATGCGCAAAAAGAGGGGCATACGAATTATTGCTTCCGGTTTCAAGCAAGGAGGCGAGCTCCTCTTGCTCTTGAATGGGGCGACTGATTTTCCTATTATAGGCATAAAACCACAACCAAAATTTACTAATAGAGTAAAGGTAACACGAAGAACAAAAGAACTAAAGGTTCATCAAATGTTTATGAATTTTGAAGTATTTTTAATCTTTAATCTCATTTAATTAAGTAAGATTAAAGTATTACTCTTAATGATTAGATTTGAAAAGAAAACAAGGTGTAGGGTTATGTTACAGGGGACTTCTACGGTGGTGCCGTGAAGGTACAATTCCCCATTTAATCAGAACCATTAGATCCAAAGTTGGTTATGAATAATGGTAAGATCAAAGGATATAAATGTAGGAGGCTGGGAAGTATGGTGCCTTCACGGCACCGTATTCATTTCCTATGTTATAAATTATATAATAAACATTAGATTGAAACTAATATTTTTAATATTAATATATTTTAAAGGTTATTTTGATAATTTTATTATTATAATAGTATAAATTATTTAAAAAATAAATAGTACAACGTAGTGTAACTGAATTTTTTTATTTGTACTCTAGTTGTATTTAAATAAATTAATATGATTGAATTATGATACAATCTAAAATTAAATAAGATGTACTATCAATAGACAAGTAAAACGAATACTTTTTCATAAAAAAACATAACTCACATTGTATTTGTAACATGTCAAGTATAAACACCACTAAAATTTGAAAATGAGATTGTCAACGAAGGTGAATTCACTTATTGAAATATTTCACCAATAAATTAGATTGTTATTTTAAAATAATATATTAAAAAAACAATATTAATGTATTGATAATTGAAATTTTCCTCGTGGTGATTTTTCTTATTTATTTATTAAAAACACATTATTTGAAAAATGAGCCTTGAAAATAACATGTCGTCACAATGCGTTTTTGGTCCGTACTTAAACCCTACTCCAGAATTCAAACTCTCATTCTAAAACCCTTGTTCCGTTCACAGAGAAGCATGGCTTCGGCTCAAGAATCCGATGTTGGGATTCAATGCTACATTTCTCATCTCCCCGGCTTCAGTGGGATCCTCAAACAGAGGTTTCTCGATTATTTATTTATTTATTTTCAGATTATTGTCACTAGTTTGGTTTTGGGATCTGTATTTTCCCCATTAATGATTCTGCAACTATTTGCCTGACCTAATTTGTGGGCGACTCTATAATTTAGTTCGTAGATTGTATGTATCTCGGTTTCTGCTTGAGGATGAGAATTTTCCAAGTACTATAAATTTCTGACAGCTGAGAGTCTTATTAAACTTTATTTTGTGACTGTAGAAGTGGGGATAATAGCTAGATTGAAGAAGGATAGTAGAAGGTGATCAGGGGTGTTCGTAATCGAGTTTTGAATTTTTCCACTTCCTCAAATTGAATTAATTGAAAAAGCATGTTAAATAGCGATTTCAAAATTTGATCCTAATTCGATTAAATTTGAATTTGAACACAAATGAATTGGATTTTTAGTTTTCAAATTGTTGAATTCAATGTAAAAATTCAAAATTTCAGCAAATAGCTCAATATTTGGTTTTGATGCACATATTTTTTTGAATCCAGACCCACATTTTTAAATAAAATTTCTTGCTTTCTTTTCCTTTTCATTCCCTTTCTTTTTACGACGGTCATAAATGTGTGTTATATAGTTTATAAAATATGTGTATTTCTTACTATCAAACATATTTGTATCAAGCAAAAGTTGAATTTTTTTTTTTTTTTTACGTGTAAGATGAATTATTCATGTGAGTTATCTAAACGGTTAAGGTAGCTAAGGCATTATACAGCTGATTTTTGATTGGTTGATAAATGTTTTCTATGAGAAAGCTTCGCATGTACATCATTTATAATTAGACAAAAACTTGTGTCACACCGTCTCCGTCAGATGCACCTACTTTTCATCAGATGGACTCTAAATTTATTAATTTTTTATTCTTTTTTTTTTTGTAACTTTTTGTAGTTTTTTATTTTATTTTATCATCTTCTTTGTATTTTATTATTTTGTAAGATTTTTGGTTTCTCATTTTTATTTGTTCAGGCTTTAGGTTCTTTAGGAGGTTTATTTTTTTAGGGTTTTTAGTTTTTTTTTAGACTTTTTTTGAAAAATAGTTTTTAGGTTTTTAATTTTATTAGAGTTTTCTACATTTTGGTATTTTTTATTTTATTTTTTCATTTTTGAATTTGGTTTTAGTGGACTTGGTCGTACAAGGAATACGTTTTTTTTTCTTCATATTTTGGATATACATTTATTTAATAGAGTTCCTTTTGCTAGAGGATTTATACCTTCCATTTGATTTGATTTGCTTTGTGAGAATATATCTCCGTGTCACAATGAATGAGTGCAAGTTTTCATATTATCCATTATATTTCTCCAGATATTCGGATTTTATTGTAAACGAAGTGGATTTGGATGGCAATGTTGTTCGCTTAACCTCACTCGAGGCTCTGTTAGAGGTCTGTAGTTATAATTATTCGTCATCGCATGGTCACTTTCGGCCTAGTTACTTAACCTGACACATAATTAATTCTGTGTTTCAGATTGCTGAGGAAAAAAAGAAAGAAAAGATAACTGATATATTGGATAAAGACTATTCCTCAGAGTTGGAGTCTTTTAGAACTCTTGCTGGCGACTCAGATGCCGAGAAGTTGAAATGTTATGTAGATCAAATCGGTTCAGGAGTTACCAACGATGATGAGTCCATTGTGTTTTCTCCAAGCTCTGATAAATCACATCGCACGGTACTCCGAACAAATCCTGCTGCGTTTTAGTATGTTTTAGGTTTTGCATACTAATTCTTCATGTCTACGTGATTGATTTCTTTCAGGCTATTCATAACTTCTTCAAGGAGAGACTGACATTCCTTGTAACTGACACAGTTGATGGGCCAGATTCCTCATCAAAGTGTATTCGTGTGAGATTGAATTCAGGAAATAATAATAATCCCAGGGGAAGGAAAGACAGGAAAAGAAAAGATCGAGGTGATAAACGATATGATGCTAGAGGCTCGGATAGTTGGCCAACAAACGTTGGCAAGTTCCTTAGGTGATGCCTCTTTCATCCATTTTCTTTTAGACAAAATTTGTATCGAACCGCTTAACGGAGTACATTCTGTTAGGCAAGGTCTAAGTTTTAGTTTTTTCAGCTTTTTAGTTTTCTTTTTTTTTTTAGTTTTTATTTTGATTAGTTTTTCTTAGGGGTTTTCACCTTTCTGGGTGTTTTTTTAGGATTTTTACGTGTTTTTAGTTATTTTGTTTAAGTGTTCATTTTTTCTTTTTCTTTTTAATACTTTTTTAATATTATTTATTTATTTTAAGATTTACTTTTAGGGGACCTGCCTATTAGTTAGACGGTTTGACTGGAGTGTGCTTCCTTTTATCTTTTTATCTTATCTGCATCATGTTTTAATTTTTGAAATTTTCCTTTTTTTAAAATTTAAATTGACAAAAGCATGTCTTAGATTGTCTTTTTGAGACAAAATCGCTCATGCAAAGACTGGATTATTGGATATCACAAAGAAACAAGGTGCTACAAACAAAATTATGATAGAAAGGGACTTAAATTTATTTTATTTGAAAATACAAAAAGTAAACAGATTTGTATTCATAGGTTTCATCTTTACAAGGAGAACAAGGATACACAGGAGGCTCTAGGGCTCCTTGGGAAGATGCTTGGCGTTCAGGTACTTCAAATACTTGATCTTGCTTTTTCAATCTGCACACAGTGATAAATGCAAAGCCACTAATGTTAGCTTATAAGCTTTTTGCTTCTTGTGATGTATGTTTGAAGTGCTTATTTCTTCCAATTTGTCATTTGGCAGCCCAGGTCTTTTGGCTTCGCTGGCACAAAAGATAAACGCGCTGTAACCACTCAAAGGGTGATTTATTTATTCCATATGAATTATTTAACATTTTTGAGTATCGTAGTTTGAACTATTGATAGACACTTTTCTATATTATATCATTTTGTCTTCTACTCATTACACTTAATCATTGTGTTCTATTATCTTGGCATTTAGGTTACTGTTTTCAAGCAGCGGGCAAGTAAATTAGCAGCGCTTAATGAAAGATTAATCGGTATTAAAGTCGGAAACTTCTGGCAAGTGCATGTACATGTGATTTGTTTCTATCAACATGCATACTATGTCTTTGCACCATTATCTCACTAAATTGTTTTGTTTGCAGCTATGTTAATGAAGGACTTGTTCTGGGGCAACTACAGGGAAATCGATTCACAATTACATTAAGGTGTGTTCATTATGCAGTACTTCGAATGTATAAGCACTGATTTTTGCCATTTAACTCTTCTTAATGCATTTCGAATCTGTAATTGGACCTTCTTTTTTAATTTGCAGAAGCATTGTTGCTGAGACCGGAGATATTGTTAGAGCGTCTGTCACTGCCCTAGAGAAGAAAGGATTTATCAACTATTTTGGTTTGCAGGTTATATTAATTACGGATGTGCATATCGTTCTCCTTTTTATTTTTATTATTCAATTTTTTTCGCTGTTTTTATGGTTTTCCTTTTTTTTTCCTTCAAAAAAAAGATTTAGCTTTAGGTTGCCTGCCTAACGATTAGGCGGTTTGACAAGAGTGTGCCTCTTAACCTTTCATCAAGGATTGATATTTAATTCTAATAGAAGAAAACTTATTTTGCTATGAAATTTTGAGAATTAATTAATAGTAACTCATAAAATGTGATCATTTCAGAGGTTTGGAAGCAGTTCTATAGCAACGCATCTTATTGGAGCTGCACTACTACGCGGAGAATGGAAAGCTGCTGTTAGCATGATTCTTGATCCACGGGAAGGAGATATCCTTTTCCATTTCTAATTTTTTGTATCTTAGATACTTATTATGAACAAAGAAACGCCAAAATTTTTGGATTTTATATTTATGTTTTATCTTGACTATGTTTGAATACAAAAGGACGTGACAAAAAAGATAAGGGAGTATTACAAAGAGAGTGGTGACATCGAGGGAACTCTAAGACAATTGCCACGTTATATGGTTGCAGAACGTGCTATTGTAAGTTTCGTTATTGTGCATCCATATATATATATACATATATATGTATGCCCTATTTTATGGCTTTATGTTATGCAACTACTTATCCAAAGTCAATTTGTAAGTACCATTTTCTGAGCCTATACTGATGAGCTGAGAATTGAAATAAGACAACTACTAATAACATTTTAGCTTGTTTGTTAGTGCAATCATTTTCGTATTTTTTTTGTGACAAAACTTGGGTACACCCATATAAGAGAGGGCCCAAAGTTTAGTTTTTTAGTTTTTAGTTTGAGTCTTTTAGGGTTATGTTTTTATTTTTAATTTACTCTAGTTTTTCTTAGGGTTTTTAGATTTTTTTCCTCAAAATTTTAGGTTCTTTAAGTTCTTTAGTTTAGTTTTTTTAGGGGTTTCTATATTTTCTAATTCTAAAATATAGTTTTAGGGGACCTGTCTGATGAGTGTCTAACTGCCTGACAGGAGTGTGCCTCTTTTTTTTTTTTTTTTGGTTTAAGGTGTCACATCAACCTCTTGTAATGGAGTATTTTCACTTTCTAATTTGTATATTTTTCATATTTTAATAATTGGATAATGTATATTAATCTTTGCCGTGTATAATTAATAGTCTTTCATTATATCCGCTACTTTTCTCAAATTTCATTCATCATCTTCACTTAATTTGATTCATCACTTTCGATATGTTTAGTGTGTGTATCTTGTTCATGACGTAGAATTTTTTGGGGTGTGTGTGTGTCAGCTGCATTGTCTTCAAAAATTTCCCGGAAATTACTTACAAGCTCTATCGGCTATACCGAGGACACTAAGAATGATGTAAGTATTGTTTATCGGCTTGACATTATCTTCGTAAGTGCTTTTGCTTTTTGTCACTTTCGTTGTTTCTGATTTAGTACATAATGAGTTTAAAAGGTATTTTATATACAACATATATAAAATCTCACTCAATATTCTAGTAATTCAACGCATTTTTTGAATTTTCAGGTTTGTGCATAGTTATCAGAGCTATTTATGGAACCATGCAGCCAGTGTGAGAATACAAAATTATGGTATGTAGCCCAAAATGAAATAAGCTTCTTTGAATAATCGTCCAGAAAATAAAATTTTAAAGAAACTTATTTTTGTTCGGATAATTTATATTTTCCTGGATGATTGTTCAAAATATATCAGTTGAGGATTCATTATCATTGAAGTCAATATATACATGAGATTTGACTTATTGGTTATTTTAATGCTATCGAACAATAATGTAGGGTTTGACCAAGTTGTGTTGGGTGATTTGGTTCGCTGCAAAGAACAAGAGTCTCAAAAAGAAATGACATCATCTCATTCGACGTGTGAAGATGGAATCGACAATAATGACACACTTGTTGATTGCCATCTGGACGAAATATCTATCACTGATCTTTCTGAAGCGAAAAACATGTCGGTGAAGGTAAATGTTCTCTGGAGTTTATTATAAAAAAAAAACGCCTTTTCAATGAAATTCTCAAAAGGAAAATCAAGAGAAAAAAATATTGCAATTGGATTTGTGTCTTATATATCATCACGACCGAGCTAATTCCTTTTCTATATGGACAGGTCATAAGTGACGAGGATATAGTTGCAGAAAAGTACACAATTGACGATATTGTCCTTCCTTTACCTGGGTATATATTTTAACTGGAACTTGGACATATTTAATGCTTCATTTTTCAGTCCAGTAACATTCCCTAATCGAAGGGAGCAAATTTCAGCTTCTTTTAACATGAATGTTGTGGCAGGTCGAGGATAACTTATCCATTAAACGATATTGGGAAAATCTATCATGACTTGGCCAAAAAGGTGAAGTTTTAAACTGCTGATCTCGTTCTTAGCTTTATGGTTCTTGGAATTAGTGATTTATCCTGTTCAAATTCACAATAATAAAATAAAAATGTTAAATTCTCACGTATGTAGATGTGTTTACCTGTCAGGATGGTATTAGTTTGACGGATAGTGCACATAATTCCAAGTGAGTTAATATTTTACCTGTCAATTTTTATTTATATTTTTTAAATCTGATTTTACTGTCAATTGTTTCTTCTTTTGACAATGTCTGCTCGTAGGGAATTTTCGTTAACCAACATGACTGGAGCATATAGGCAAGTGTTTCAAAAGCCCAAGGACTTTGAGTGGTATGCTTGTTGACTCTTTATTGAATTTATTTATTTATTTTTGCTTTTTTTTTATAATTTTTTTTCTCTCCATCAGGGAATTGCTCAACTACGTAGATACAAATATACCACTGGCAGAGACAGATTGGGACGTTATTTCCAAGTCAGGCACATCATCCACGTCCGTGAGACCCTCAGACGAGAGGGAACAGATTAAAAGTGATAGAGAAGAAGATAAGACTCAAACAGATGAATCTATAGCCGCTGCCTCTAAGACACAGATGGCTCTCAAGATGAGCTTTACTCTCCCATCTTCTTGTTATGCGACCATGGCCATAAGGGAGCTGCTCAAGACATCAACCTCCGTATGTACCCAAAATCTAATACTAAACTTGCTCTTCTCTGTTTCTATCAACTTCTTTGCATTAACTAAAAAAAGCAATAACTTGTGGTAGATGAAACTTGGATTGTATGGCTTGCTGGGATGGTTGTAAATATCAAATATATGCAAAAACATATTTTGAACAAGATTTTTTTTAATAGGTTTATCGTACTTTATTAATTGAAGATAATTATAAAAGTACCCTTGAGATTTGACTTAATTACAAAAAAAAAAAAAAACAGCTAAGTTTCAAAATTACAATAGATACTCTTGAGGTTCGATTCAGTGTTAAATTAAGGTGCTACCTGTATTATTTTTATAAATGTGAAGGGGTGTTTTGAAATATGTTTGCTTATGAAGGGGATACATGCGAGAAAAAAAAAAAGTCTCAGAGGCATTTTTGTAATTTTGGCAATTTCATATTTAAGTCGAACATTCCTGCTTAAATGATTAATTTTCCTGCTTGGCAGGTTGCGTTCCACAAGGCATTAAACTAATAAGCATGCGTCGCATCATTGGAGGGGAAAAAAAAAATTCTCTTGTCGATGAGAATACTTGGCCGAAGGTAAGGTGATCATCATGCAATTGCATTGCTGTTGTGCATCTGATTTGCCAGTTGTTGATATGTGTTTCATTCTTGTTCCTCCACAAATGTGCATCGCTTGGATGTTGTACCTAGATTTGGAGCTGAGTTTCATGGGAATACATCTCATCATCAAAATCAACACTCTCTTCACTTTTTGATCTTGAATGCACCATGTGATGATCAAACGTTGTGATGATGCAAAGAGAGAATATTAAATTGATAATTCCAAGATTTTGATATTCAATTGTTATTTTTCTTATTTCTAACTATTTGATTTTTTATGTACTTTTTATTATTTATCAAGTGAATAATACTGTGAATTGCCACATTAATTAATTGACATATTTCACAATTTATCCAACATTACTCAAGTTAATTAAGCTAATTAAAGAAACCAAACAAACAAACAACTTGAAAGTGGACTTTTATTTAATTTTATTGATGCGTCATTATATTATTTTATTAGTGATGTATGCAGAGTAGAGTGGTCTTAATTAAAATCATCTATCACACGAACTATTCTCTTCTCTCGGGTATGTTCTTATAAGATGTTTTTCGGAGCTTTTAAAACGATACAATCTTATTTTAAAAACGGTAGTGAATGTCTGCAAGTTTCTTGAACTCAGATTGACATTTCCATCACAACAGCTCCTAGAAACTGATCAAAAAGACTCAATTCTCTACTGATTTTTTTATTTTTATTTTTTTTAAAAAGAACTTATGTTTTCTTATAAATATATTGCGCCTATTAAATACAAACAACATCAAGGATGTCATTGTAATTCTAAAACATAAATGGATTCTTTGTAATAGCTATTGTAATTATTCACACTTTCAATAATCAGCACAAAATTCCCAGATTGAATTATGGAAAATTAAAAAACGGCAATTAAAAAAAAAAGACAAAAGAAAGTCCTCATGACCTCGATATATGATCCAATTAGGGGTGTGCACGAGATTTGGAGATCACCGAACCCAAACCGAAGAGTCACGAGATCTGGAGATCACCGAACCCTAACCGAAGAGTCTGAACAGAAAATATTCGTTGACCGTTTGAGTTTTCCCGAACTGAATCGTCTTGAAGCTTTTTATGGTATTCTGCAGATTTTTTATTACGTTTTTACTACGTATCGAGAACAGTACTGAACTGTACCGAACAAAGAACCGAAACTAGAACTGATTTTCAAGAGTTTTTTTTTTTTTTTTACATTATAGTATATATGTAAATTAAGTTTAACTTATTTGTAGTTTGATGTTACTACACATTATGTATACTCTATAATTATTAAAATATGACATAACAAGTATAAAAATTTAATATTAATAATAGAATAAATTACTAATTAACTTTGGCCATAATAAAGATTATTGATAACAATTTTAATATATGTTAATTTATTAAATGGTTGCTTGCATAATTACAATTTACACATATGTTAACTTTTAGTTAACTAATAATATCAAATTAAACATACTTTATCAATATATTAAATGAATAATTTCATATTAATTTAATTTACTAAGAGTTATTTTATATTAATTAATTATCAAAAGTCTCATAAAATCAACTTGACAATTAACTTTATTTGAGTTTTTTCATTTCTCAATGAGCACAATGGATAAAGTTATATGTCTAACTTATATATATATATATATATATATATATATATATATATATATATATATATATATATATATATATATAATGTTTTCGACACATTACATACCATCCCGTTTGTTAGAGCCGACGTCTCGAACCATTCTGAATGTTTGGTACGGTTGGAGACGGAAATTGGATCTCTACGGCGATTTAATTTCGTAAATCTAAAAAATATTTGTATCCAATTATATGCAAATATTTATTCACCCGGCGATGGTTTTCCACTGTGACGTTGCTCAACTTGAGTCAGGTCACGTGGAAAACCACCGCCATACTCACCATCATGATCACCATTGCCGCCGCAGCCATGGCAGCAACTAGCCCACCACCACCTCTAATTTCCAGCTGAGATATCCTGATCCTTCTACTCATCTTCTGAAGATAATAGACACAGAATGCAAAATGATATCAAGGAACAACTAATTCTGTGTGTTCTGTCTATTTACATAATAATGCAGCTGTCAATTAGAGGGCAGTTTTATAGAGAGGGGAAATGGCTATGCTGGGGTTTACTGGGACCCACTATCACTTTTCTAAGAGTTATTTTAGAAATTAAATGCAACAATATAATATTATAATGTCAAGCATGACATGCGAGCATAGGTAATCACTTCCCAGCTGATGTGCAGTGGCAAGACAGGGAAAAAACATGCATTTAACGAGACGCTAAAACCTTCACTTGGCTTATACAAAGCTTAAAAAGTTATGTGAGAATTGAGACCTGAAAAACTAGCTAAATATAATTAAAAGTATTTGGAAAAATTACATGTTAATATTGTTAATCATATTAATGTTGTGTAGTTTTTTATTTTTTAAAATCGGTTTTTATAATTGTTAAACACCAATTTCACAATTCTTCCCATATACTCGTTAAAAGAAGAATCAAGTAATTAGGTTAAATGGATGATTGCTAGCCTAAAGTGTTTCCATAATCTTCATATCATCTCTTCAATATTTCATCCAATGGTAACCAACGATCTTTTGAGGCAATAAACCCTAATTTGAGCTAAAACATTATTAACCATAATTCGCGGCATTTCTTTCAAATAATCAGCTACCGTCAAATTCCTAGACGTTAATATGTAAATAAAAGTAAAATAGCCCCCGATCAACTGGACGCATCATAATGCACAAGGTATCGCGTATGTTGCACCAAGTGCGCGTATTCATGAGCCACGGAGAAAAATGCAATGCAGAATCATACATACTATAAGCCCATTTCATTTAAGCACTATCCAAAGCTACAACTAACCAGTCCGGGATAGAATAGTAAATGAACGCAGTATATCCATATGTACACAGTAGTAAATCATAATTCTAGCAAACCGAGATCCACTTTCTAAAATACAATAATGTGTGTATAATTGAGTAAAGGAGCATCTGAGCATCTAGAGATCAAACCACATATATAGTTTGACAAATCCTCCGTATTTCCAGCAACAACACTAGAAGTTTATGTTTCTGCTCTTTCAATCCGAAAACAATATCCTGCTAAAGCAAAAATAATTACTTGTTGAGTTAAATTATGCAATACTATATCAACCAATATCTTTTTAATCCGTGTGAAATAACTGCAGACCTATCTTTATATTAACCAATATCTTCTCAATCTGTTTTGCAACTTTTCATGAGTATTTAGAAAACCAAAATTAAGAAGTGGGTGAAAGTTGCTAACCTATATATATATCTACATAACACGAACTCATATCACTGAGGCACCGAGAACACCAAGCACGCATCGTCCCACCGCACTCTAATCTCTCTTCCGACGTGCAGCCTCTTCTCCCTAATAATTTTCCCCCACTTACCAATCAGATTATAATAACTCCCACGCCACTTCAACTTCATCACATACACATCGCCCGTATCGTCATCCCGAGCATTGATACCAACCTGATGCTCATTCCTCAACTGCTCCCGGACCGAGCCCGTCCAATGAAACAGTATATGGTCCTCCACCGCTTTTCCCGGCAACGTAAGGAACGGATGATTCGTATCCACATCAGACAAAGTCAAAGCTTTCTTAATCGGCCAATTATCATGATCAGAAGCAGCAGCAACATACCTTTCCTCGGGAACCGAAAAATACAAACAATTATTCGTCCAACGTAACCTAATCTCCTGACCGACACCGAGCCCTTTATGCCTGATTATATTCCCCCATTTCCCGATAATATTATAATAATTCCCCCGCCACTTCAGTTTCAACCCGTGCGTATCGCCCGTGTCGTAATCCCGGGCGTTTATTGACACCTGTTCCTCCTTCCGCAACCTCTCCCGTTCTTGCGGGACCCAGTGGGCGAGAATGTGCTCCTCGACGGATTTACGCGGCAATGGGAGGAACGGGTGGTTGGGGTCGACGTCAGACGATGTCAACACTTTTCTAATGGGCCAGTGATCCTGCACGAGTGGGGCCGCGACCATTCGGATCGGCGGGACCGCAACGATCTGGTGCTGTGGGACCGAGAAGTGTAGGCAGTTGTTAAACCATCGTAATTTGATTTCTTGCCCGACTTCGAGTCCCTTGCTGCGAACGACTTTTCCCCATTTGCCGATGAGATTGTAATAGCTACCACGCCATTTTAGTTTCATCGGGGACATTTCGCCAGTATCGTCGTCCTGAGCATTGAAACCGACTTGGCCTTCGGCTCTTAAGTGGTCCTGCTGTTGGGGTGTTAGGTAAACGACGATGTGGGTTTCGACTTGTTGTCGGGAGAGTGTTAGGAAAGGATGCGTGATGTCCACGTCGGAAAATGTTAGGGCTTTCTTGATGGGCCATTGGTCCTGTACTTGAGGTACAGCATTGTAGTATGCCGTCCTCTTCATTCCTGAAACTCCAAAAAATAAAATAAAATGAAAAATAATGAGAGTTGGGATGTTTAACTATTTAGGTTAACTAAGCAAGTTAAGAAATTTTCAAAATTAGCATCAAAGGAATATCAAAGATATGTAGGGTATCCTTGCAAAATAACGATAATAATTAAAATAAAATAAAATCATGAAATAACAACCAACAGCTGCAGGTTAAACCAATAAACCATGTTCACTCCTCAACGAATCGTAGATCAATACTATTTTTTGTGCTCCAATATAGTTTTTGAAAAACTAGAAACCTTCCCATCATTAGTAGCACTTAGTGGATCAAGCTAAGGCAAATAGTTCTAATCTCTTCCAATACTTTGAAAATCTACTGTGAAGATCAAGAACCATAAATGTCTGATTTAAGCAATGCACACCAATTCATCGCAATACGGACCGGAATTCAACAAGAACAAGGAATTGAAGAGACACAAATCTTCTTAATTTCAGCACGATAAAAGAAAAAACAATCTAAATCGTCATAATTTTTATCATCAAGTTAAATTAGCTCGTGAGATGAAGAATTACATGAAATCACATGCCCAACTTCAAATCAAAATTAAAGTGAAACAACAAATATCACAGCGAATTTGCAAAACGATTAATAAAAAAAAAAGAGGAGGATAGCATATCCAATTCTACGATCA
This sequence comes from Phtheirospermum japonicum, assembly GCA_014905375.1. Classification (NCBI taxonomy): domain Eukaryota; kingdom Viridiplantae; phylum Streptophyta; class Magnoliopsida; order Lamiales; family Orobanchaceae; genus Phtheirospermum; species Phtheirospermum japonicum. The sequence continues at coordinate 648,670 of BMAC01000561.1, read as the reverse complement.
AACACCAGCTCACGTACGTAACAATAGAAATGATCTCTTACTTTTTGAAGGGATGAGCTCAAATATTCCACCTGGTAATTGAGGGGAAAGGAAACCCTAGATCCTCTGGAAATGAGGATAAAAGGAAACAATCGAACACGGCAAAATGAGGGGTCTGTGGCGTGAATTTATGAATTGTTGAGGGTTGAAAGGGTCAATTAAATGGGGGCGCTCACGAAGTAAGATGAGAAGCAACACACATTTTCCGTGAGCAGATGGCAGCGACGGCGATCTCAGTGGTGGTGCTGCGGTGGTGGAAGGTGGGCGAATAGGTGTAGAGAATGAGGGGTGACTTTTGTGTGAACAAAGCTCGAGAAAAGTGTGTGTGTGAGAGAGAGAGAGAGGAGAGTGAAGTTGGGGATGGGGAACTTTGGTGTGAACTCGTTGGAAATAATTTCATTCTGGTCCACCAGATTTCAGACTATGACAATTTTACCTACAATCTGTAATTTAAGTCACAAAATTTAAAATAAAATAAAATAATAGCATAGAAAGTGTATCATAAGAAAACTTGCTTACTCCGAAAAATGCAAATAAATAAAATAAAAAATTCTGTTGAGACCAAAAGTACGAATAATGATTAATGAATCTCTTACCCAGACCACAAGTGAAAAAATAAATTGATGTGACCAAAAGTACAAAAGCAAAATTGTAAAATCGAAAGTTTCTGAATACTTCAAATTTTAGTATTTAGAATTTTTGAGTATTTAAAATTAGAATAGTATTAATTCTTATTTGTTTTATGATTTAAAATTTTTTAAATTTTATTATATTATAATATTATATTTAGTGTATTTAGTTATTCAGTTATAAAAAAATATTGATTAATACTTGATTTTTGAATTTTAAAACAAACGAGTATCCGTTATCGGAATATTAGTTCGGTATTTTGAACCCAGGCAAACATGCTCAAAATGTATCCTCTATATGGAATTGGGTGGATTTTGAAATTTTATACAATTTCAAGTATTTTTGATATAGAATTTTGTTGATTTTACGACATTTTTGTGTTTTCAATTTGAAATTCTATAAATTTTATATAATTCCACAATCTTCGATTTTCGGTAGATTTTTCTAAATTTCACTAAATAATGGGTTTCAATGAAGTTTTATGAATTTTATAGTTAAAATAAAACTCATAAAATTAATGAAAACTTGTTATTAAAAGATATTCAAAGTCAATTTTTTTATCACTCTATATTTAAAATAATTATTCACTTTGTTTGTTTGTTTTTCCTCTAAAATTTGAAAAATAACTTATATTCCATCCATAAGACAATGAGCAAGATATGAATTTATTATAGGCCATTGAGTATTTTGAAAGTGCTTATAACTTATTCTATCTCAATAAACTTTTTCAGATTATTTTGTAAGAACCAAGAAATAAGATCTTGATATATTTTGGCTAATTAGCTCCTATTCGGAAAAAAATACAAATCGTAGTTTCTTCTAATATGCTCCTAACTTCTTGGGAAAAAAATATTTCTTATCATTTTCTATTGTAAAAAATATCTTATTTATAAACTAATATATTATTTTATGTTTTACGAAAATATTTTTATTAATCATAAATAAAGTTTTATTTATTATTATAATTGTTGTTTTTTTCATGTATTGTCTTATTTCTTGAAAAATATTTCGGAAATTTTTTATTAATTATTATAATTTTATTTCTTTTATTTTTCTTGTTTTTTATATAGAATATTTTATGTTTCTCAATTATGTTTATATTGGTAAATTAACCTTCAATCATTTACTTTAATCAATTAATTTATCCAATACTAATTTAAAATTATTTACCAGCTATTAAACATCAGCTATCAGTTGTTTAAAGCAGCTTAACCATCAAACTCATAATTCAAATGACATAAAATATGTATATTTTTAACTACATAATATGTTTGTTTTTTCAAGTTATTTTCTTTATTAATTGAATGAAAACATATACAATTGGCTTGTAATAATAAAAAATAAGAAAAATAACAATGTTACTAATAAATTTAGAGTTAATAACAAGTTACAAGTAATATATTTTTAAAATTAGTTGTGTTAATTCTTCAAGTGAAAAAAAAAAAAGAAAAAGAAGATAAAATATTATTATGTATTTTTTTCAATTAAGTCGTACTTTTTTATATATTTCTTGTTAAAAAAAATTATTATTCTGCATTCTCCTAAGTTGTGATAATTCTTACTCCAAAAATGTTATGAATTTTATAAGAATTCATTATATTATGTTAGAACATAATATAACTAAAATTAATTAATATTCACATAATTACATAGGATAAAATTTTACAAAATTTTATTATAATCGGATTGAATCCATGAAAATCAAGAGAATTTCGTAAGTTAAAAAACTGTAAGATTCTATAAAATTTCATGTTGGTAACACACCTATTAGTTGCGTTAGTTAACAATTAGTTAAGATGCAATACAAAATATATTTGAACTTCTAAATTGTTAAATATATCAAATTTATAGTCCATCTAATGAAATCATAAATCAAATCAGGATAGTCGATCTATAACCCGCCCAAACATCGGCTAGGCATTAGAACTTATTCCGATTCTCACTACACATCAAGCGTACTTTAAATGTTCGATGTCAATAAAACTTGGACGAATCGATAAAACCCCGAAATACATACGAGATGAAACACAATTAAAACAAATGTTAAGGGACATACCATGCCAAATTAATTTTGTCCACACCCACTCCCCACGATACATAACCATCCCCCAACATCAAAATTGTCAATAGAGATTCAAGGCACTAAGATCCCTGGAGCGGTATCGGCTTCACTGCGCTTGTAATCCGTCGAAAAGCCGTCCGGACCCGTTCCTTAAGACCTTCATTCTCGCTCTCGACCTCACCGCTCTGTTTATCGAGATGCGCCACATTCCCATCGACGTTGATCATCAGCTTGCCCTCATCCCCATACTTCACATCCCCAAACAGCGAAACAAGAAGCGCGTGTATAATCTTGTCCATTTTCTTAGCTGCTTCTTCAGTCGTCTCACGGTCGGACTCGACCACCACCTTAGGTAATTCTCGACTCGCGTTGAGAACTAGGGCCACAACCGAATCTGAGACCATGTCGCTTATAGGATCGGCCGCCCAGTGCAACGAGACGTGGTTCTCGGATTCTTGCTTCACCGTCACATGGCCGTGCACTTTCAGAACCGGAACTCCGGATTCCTCGTCTGACAACGACTCGACGCTTTCGTAAATCTGCTTAAGCCTGTGTTTGATCACACCAAAGGCGCCGGAATACGGGATTGTGATCCTCTGGATGACGTTACCAGTCGAAAGTTGAGAAAAGACGTGAAGATCCTCGGGAGCCATTATCTGATAGGTGAAGCCTTTCTTGACGAGCAAACCACTGACGGTCTCGCCAGCCAAAGGCGTCTTTTCGGCCATTTTTCCGATAACTTTAGCCGTTTTCTGGGAGTTGAAGTGCATTTCAACGGACTGACAGTTTTTCGGGGTTATGATTTTGGTGTTCCCATCGGCGAAAACAGAGAGGAGCTTCTGTTTGAGGCGTCCCATCTCGTTCGCTTCGCCGTGGACCAATATGATGTTTGGAGGCATAAGCTCCTGCAGAAAAGTGCTCGTCTGATTATAGTCAGCATGGGCCGAGAATGAAATATAGTGGACCCGCATGTTGAGAGGAGCCGTAAGACCACTCGCGAGTGTAACCTCCTTGGGCTCGTTAATAATCGTCTTGGCTAATGTTCCTTCGACAACGTACCCAGGAATAACGCAAGCGTTTTTCTTGTCCGAGCACCATTTGTCGAACAGCTGTCTCGAAAGCCCGCTCTGAAGCCCACCAGGACTCGCCATCACTACCGCGGGCCCCACGTCGCGGAATTCGTCAAGGCTTTTCAAAGGGGAGATGTGTTTGAAATCAAACGGGTTCGAACTGGCGAATTGGTTTCGGATTCTCTCGTTCATGGAATTAATGTAGGTCTGGTAAACCGCCATGCACCTCTTCGCAAGTGGCGAGGCGTAATATATCGGGACGTTGTGGAGCTCAGGATGGCTCGCCCAATACTCGTCTAATATTAGAAGTAATTCCTGCGCACGGCCAAGGGCGAAAGCGGGAATCAGAACACGTCCACCTTGAGAAACTGTGCTGTGAATGACATCAGTAAAAAGCTTCTCTCGTATATGGCGCGGCTGATGGGTTTGAACGCCGTAAGTTGATTCGATGATACAAATGTCAGGTGAGAATTGAGGGAGCTCAGCGGCACGGAGATGACGGTCTTCTTCACGCGAGTAGTCTCCAGTGTAGAGGACTCGAACACCGGCTATGTCTACCATGAACATGGCTGCACCAAGCACATGTCCGGCGGTATAACACCAGAAACGGACACCATTGACCTCGACAGTCTGGTGGAAGTCGATAACCTGTAGATCAAGATAATCAGAAACGAAGAAATTTTCGAATGTGCTGATAAAAGTACCTTCTTATGTTAACATTAATGTCTTCTATGTGTTATCGTTTACGAGAACAAATCACTCGTCTTATTTGCAACTGTATAAAACATTAAGGATGAGCTTCACTAGATTAACCTAATTTAATTGAACAGGTACTAAATCCCAATATGAAACCTTATATTTTACTCCATGCAACAGATAGTATTCAGTTCAGACCTTCAATTGTATAAATCGAACACAATTGAAGGATGTGTTTGTCTACAAGAGATTAATTTTGTTTCTTTCCCAAATTCAGCTCGTCACATCTAAGTATAAAATAACAATATTATGAAGAGATAATTAGGGGAGTGGGGGTCATCAAAAATACATTTGCAAACATATGCTAAAATCTATTTAATTAAGTAATTTATATGATTGAGTTGCATGATTTGAGAGGATCACACCAAGATTCACACAAAAGGTCAGCCAGCAACGACATTTATGCCCCAGGAGTCGAGATTTTTTTCATCTTACACAAGAAACAATAGGTAAGGTCAGATGGCCAACTAATTATCATCACAAATTAATGGCCAAACGATGCAACAGAGAAAATAGTCAAAAAAATTATTCTCTAGGAAAACTAGGTACAAATTTCATAGAAATGGACGCACGTGTAAAAGAAAACTAGATTCGACCCAAAAACAAAAAATATGCCAAATACAAAGGACATTGGAATTTGAATAAATAAACAACCTCAATCTTATCCATGGAGCGAAGTATGTCTTGTTCGTCATACAACATATCCTCAACTGAGACCTTGCTAACTTTAACGTAATCTGATAGAAGCAACTTGTAAATGGCTTTAGTTGCATGAGTCATAAAAACTCGTCCTTTGAATGTAGTCTGAAATGAAAAAAGAAGAAGAATATTATTAGCCCATCAGAACAGAGACTCGCGAGCTGTACCTTATTGTAAGGTCATGTCAAACCAACCGAACCAACCAACCTTCTCTATAAAATAGGGAAGCGAAGCGGCATGGTCCAAGTGAAAGCTGCACAGATACTAGCCCAGTTGAGTAAGAAATATAAAAAGAATTTAGAGAATCTGATAATTCTCAATTCATCCCAAAAAAATACTTTAACATATTTAGATCCCGTTCATGTGCTTCCTGTTATTTTCTTCTAAGAACAAATGACAATGTGTGCAGTCACTAATGTAGGAGGGGGGAAAGGATCATATGATTTAGTACACAAGAACTAGCATCACAATGTCAAGTCTCAACCAATATGTAGTTCAAGAGCAACCTGCGTTAGTGTAACCGACTCAATCTCTCACACACCTCAACCAAAGTGAACACTATTACAAAGCCACACAATAAAATGATATGCTCGGTAAAATTAGTTAATAGACTGATCCAAGTGTCAAAGCTACATGGGTTTGTTTTTTTTTTCAATTTCAGATCCTATTTCTAAAGAGGGCGGAAAATGAACAATATGAGTGGGGATATATATTACAACAACAACAACAAAAAATAAAAGAGTGTAGTAAAAACATACTGAGTAACAAGAAGAAGATCTATAGCCGAAGGGTCAATTTCGTCAAAGTACGGCAATGCCGCCATGCCGGAGAAAGCTGGGTGAATGCCACAGTCAAACTGAGCAAACAAGCAAACAAATAAATTTGGTTATTATTTCCACAGAATCGAAAAGTGCCCAAAATTTACACAAATTAACAAAAAATAAAAATGCGACGAACAAAAATGTACCAATAGAGTTTTGCCCTTGAAAGACATGTAAACGCAAGAGCGGCCAACTTCATTGCCGGCTCCAAGGGGAGTTATAATAAGCTCGTCGCTTTCACTGGTAGTAGACGTAGTTCTCTTTAGAGAAGAAGATGAAGCAGAAGGTTTTCCAGTTGAAGCCATTGCTAAAACCTCGACTTCCAATACCAAAGTTCCTTTACCAATTTATTTTATCCACCTGAGAGAGAGAGAGAGAGAGGGGGCTAATAAGAACCTTGGAAAGAAACCCTAATTGGTTGCAGCCAAAGAGTTTAGCAACATTACCGGCGCGGCGGCTCACTTGTTCCGTCGGCTCGAGAGTCTAGCAACAAATTGTGAGTCTTCATACAGAACAAGAGCTTTTAATTCCATTTTCAAACTTTAATAAGAAAATAATAATTATTTTTAAAATAAAATAAAAAAATCATAAAATATAAAACGACCACAGTGGAAGTCGAACACACGACCTTCTGATCCGAAGTCAGACGCGCTAATCCACTGCGCTATGCGGTCATTTGTTCGAGAATGAAATAGGAGAATAGATTTACTGTTAAAAACCTTTAGGAAAAAGAAAAAGAAAAAACAACCGACCACAGTGGGAGTCGAACCCACGACCTTCTGATCCGAAGTCAGACGCGCTAATCCACTGCGCTATGCGGTCTTGTTGAAACAAGCGCCAGTTTTAAATATATACCTACACAAAGATTGAGTGGTCACTAATTCCATTGCGTTTATTCATATGGAACTGGTAGAAACATTTTAATTTTGATTCATTTAAAGATTTGTTTGAATCTTCTTTCATTTTTATTGATTTTCATATTTCTTGAAAGTTTATAAAAATTTTGTAAAATTTTATATTTGTAAAATTTCAAATAACAAATTCAAAAAGTAATAAATACCTCATAACAATTTAAAAATTCAATATATCTCAAATGAATATCTTGAGATTTTATGGACATTTAATATTTTATTAGAAATCTCAATTTAATACCTCAAACTTTTATAATTTTTAAAATGTCTTAATCAAATATATTAGGATTCTAACAATTTTAAATGAATACATCCCTCTGTGTCTTTCGCGTGATAGTCCTTTTAACAAGTTATTTGCTATATTTCCACTGCAATTCTTTAACAATGGTTTGTTCAGGTTTAAATTTTATACATGTCATTTAGGGTTATATTTGGTTATCCATGTGTTGACCATGTCACGCGCGAACCAACGAACCTAACACGAAAAATTTAACAAATTATACAAATGTTAGAAAGGTTAAATGTTAATACCATTGTATCTCAAGTCGTTCCACAAAGCTGAACAAGACTCTAATTGTCAGCCCTAGGTGGAAAAAGAAATTACATGAATCATTATTAATATGCATCCTCTTTTGGTATATTTTTAGTACTTCTTGTTCCTCAAATTTTAAAAGATAATACGTCAATTTATATAGAGAGATAAATCATTTTAGATTTTTGTTTTACGTGTTTGAATTTATTCCTCTTACACGATATAACTAATTTAACAAAGAATTATATGTATCCTTTTCATTTCCTTGACAAATCTGAAAACTAATATTGTCATAAAGAAATTAACTTCTAGAGTCGTAATTTCATACGATTCGGAAATTTCCACACACGAACCACCTTCACACGATTCTATAATGCCATGCTTTCTTTGTGCTTCCCCTTTGCCATTTTTTCAGAGCTCCACATGTCTTTGAAAAATATTCATATTTTCCATAGTATTCACCACATCTGAAATTACATTAACTCACCAAATGCATTTAAATATGACCTCCCCATAACATAATTCCTTAACAATGGCTCCGTATGATAGCAAAACTGTACACGCCTCTCCAAAATTCTCCTCCTCGTCATGAGCAACTGAACCAAATCATTTCCAGAAAGCCAAAACAGGTCTGTCAAATCCAGCTTTGGTACCCGATATACAGGAAGTTATGTTTTCTACCCTTCGAAATCCAATCTGCCATCACAAAAAATCATTTCAAGATTGAGCAAAATTTCAATCTAACTTTAAAATTTCAAAAACTCGAAAGTCAAAGCATTACCTTGTCTAAAAGTATGTCCTGAAAATCTTCTGGACAAATCTGAATATTTTTGTAATTTGTAGTGGCAGTCTGCACAATTATAGCACAAATATTAATACGCTCAAAATAGTCAATATCTCACAAGTAATCCCTCATCACAGCATGCATTGCCATTTATTCATTGAATGTGATCTCCTATTTCAAGCCTATATATATACCTCAGACACAAGACGGTTGTTATAGTACGAGCTCCAGGGCTGAGGTTCCACAATGAAAACACCGCCCTGCCAAAAAGTGTGTTAATCATATAACATTTTTCAATATATATAGGGGAACGAAAAGGCAGGCACGAATGTTAACCAATGAAAAGAAAATGATGGGATAATTACAAAAAGTACCTTTGAGGTTTAACCTAATTACTAAAAAAAAAAAAAGAGGGCTAACTTTCAGAATTACAAAAATACCCCTGACGTTCAATGTTAAAATTAAAGGGCTAATTGAAATATTTTTATAAATATGAAGGGGTTTGTGAAATGTTTTTTTGCTTATGAATGGGGTAAATATAAGACAAATAAAATCTCAGGGGCATGTTTTGTAATTTTGAAAGATAGATGGTTTTTCTTTTGTTATTATGTCAAACCTCAAGGGTAGTACTTTTTGTAATTAACCCAAAATAAATAAATAGTTGAATGCATAGAATACCGGTAGAAGGAGTTTCCACACTCTCCAAAATAATGTTATCAGTCCATCATCACCCCAGTTCAAATGTATCCATTTTGTCACACTTAAACTGCAAGTCACCGAATAATTTAATCAGACGCAATTCAAACTATGTGGGCCTTTTTCGCACGCTTGGTATGACAAATACACAACCAATGTTCAGAAAATAAATTAATTCTGCACATAAAGCCTCTTTTGTCTGTTTACGATTTTAATTTCTTGTCAGGGTAGAATTTTAGCAGTGTTGCCCTTTATAATGAAACTAGATCCATAGAAAATTGGAAAATATTAAATCAAATTTGCAGTGGATAAAAAGGAGGCACTATTACCAAAGGATTGCATGGTAATATGTATTTTCTGGTGGGCGCCAACCCTGAACGAAATTCCCCTTCTGAAAAGAAACTATTTTAAGCAGATCGGAACAACCAGAGTCATCGCCTTTCTCATCATTTAGTGACTCAGTTGACTTCTCCAAGCTGCTGGTCAACTCTACATCTGCTGGTTTTTGAATCTTGGAAGTCCCTCTATGCGTACTTGTCTTTACGACTTTCCTGAGTGTCCAGTGTGCATCCTCGATTCGGGCTGGAATAAGATGAACAACCATCATTAAAGAGAAGTGGTTTGCTAACCTTACCAAATAATATGGACAGATAATACAAAAGTAAAAATAAAATAAATCTAAGAATGAATATAATTTACTTATTATAATTCTAATTAAAAACTCTCATTTGCTTCTATACTAATATTGATAGGCAAATAAGAGGGAATGCATTTACCTCCGTCAATGTCAATACCAAGAATGCTCCGGCAACCAAACTTTTTTGCTGTAGAGAGAGAGAAGATGAAAATTAAACGATCACAGAACAAAAATATTCACTGATCATGAAAGAGGGGCATTTCGGAATGAATTTCAATGAAAATTGCTTACCAAGAGATATTGTCATCAACCCAGAATTGCATCCAATGTCAAGGCAGTCTTTTCCCTCAAACCATTCTTTCTTCATCATCTTTAACCTAGGATCTTCATCCAAGTCCTGCCCAACCTAAGAACACCAAGAAACCCCAAATTGAGTATACCAATACCTGAGATATAAAACTTTGTTGTATAACATACTTAAACATCCATAGTCTAATACAGTATTTCGCTCAATAAGATATACAGTTTATTAAGCTTCTACAACTTCAATGGACAGGTTCAAAATATTACATATGACCCAACATTCACACATAAGAATACACACACACAAACAAACAAAAAGGAGAGATGGGTTTACCCTATATCCGTAATAATTCCGGTAGTTTCCAAAGATAGCAACTTCTTTCCGATTCTTTTTCTTAGAGGGTTGTGGTTGGTCAACACATGCTGCCGACTCCTTGGGCAGCTCCCTTTTCTTCTCATTGTTGTTTTTCTTCATCTTGTAGTTCTTGAATTTTTGCTTTTGTGAGGCTTTGCCTTTTTGGAAGCTATTTCTAACACCCTGGAATTTACATAAAATAACCCAGTTATGCAACCTAGCAAGTTAAGTAATCTTCAATTTAGCATCAAATAATTACCCGGTATTGCAAAACAAGTGATTTTCCAACAGAGCACATAAGAAAAAAAAATCCAACAAACCATGTCATCTCCTTAACAAATAAAAACAATATTAGTATTTTTTATGCTTCAGTTATGCTTTTCAAACACACATGGATACAACAGAACGATAAAATAGAAGAAAATTAAATCTTCCTAATTTCAGCAAAATAAAGGGAGGACAAAAAAATAACATACTTTTCATCCAATTATATTAGCTCGTAATAAGACACATTACACGAAATCACATGCCCAAGCTCAAACCAAATTAATAAAAGTCAAACAACAAATTATCACAACGAAGTAGCAAAACGATGAATCAAACATCAGTTCACGTTCATAATATTCGACCTTTCACCATTTAACTCGAGATTAAATCACAATAACAGTAATCACTTACGTTTAGAACGGATGAGCTGAGATTTTCCACCTGGTAATTGCCGGAAAAAAGAAACCCTACGGCGGCGGTGTCAGTGGGAGTAAGTGTAGAGGTTGAGAGTAATACTACAAAGCGCGAAATGTGCGTGTTTTTAATGAATTTTGGGGGAGTCGAGCGAGAGAGCAATTGAAAGTCGGGTTCAATTTTTCGCATGCCTTTTATTAATAGGCTAGGAGTGTCAAATCCTGACGGGTATTCGGCCCGAATTGATGAGAACCAAATAAGCCGGCAACGTAAGTGGGCTATATTGACACCTAGTGGGCTGTCCCTTTTGAAATTTCTATATCAAAATTATATTTATTATCTATTTGATCTCATAGATCAATTACGAGCTCTTAGTGCATATTTAATTTTTTGTTTAAACTAAATTATGTTATGACTTTACGTGGCTAAACATTTCACGATTTATATAGTTTACTTCAAGAACTATAACTATGTGTATTGAACTTAACAAATTTATTCTACTTGAATTTGCATTTATGATTTAAATAATATTTATGTTAATAAGTTAAATAATATTTGTAGGGTTTTTAGTTAGTGTTGGTTTATTGAAATTAAAAATTAAAAAGGTCGTCGTCAAGTGTCATCAATAGACAATTTATTAAAATTGAAGAAAAAATTGTAAACTTTTCAACCAGGCATGATAGCCCGAAACCGAGACTTTAAGGTTAGGTCTAATAATTTATAGTCCGATAAAAACTTGGCTCGCCACGTCAGCTGGAATCGAGTAGCTAGACAACTCGAGTGGACTAACCCAATTGACATCTCTAGGTGTCAAATCAATGAAGGTAATATTTTGGATTCCTGCATTGCGTTTTGACATGAGTATAACATGCTTGACATGAATTCAACTCTATCTTATTATCTATGTGTATCAATTAATATATTTCAAACTCTCTCTATATATATACACACACACACGATGTGTATGGCAAACTAAATCTAATTTTTATAATACAAGAATAGTTTGTAAGATGTCAATGTAAACTTGAAGTTGTGTGTATCAATTAATATATTTCAAACTCAATATATATATCTATGATATGCATGGTAAACTAAATCTATTTTTTATAATATAAAAATAGTTTGTAAGATGTCAATGTAAACTTGAAGCTGCGGCTGCGCTTTGCTTCTTATAGTATAGTAGAAATTCTTCCAAGAACGGATTTTTCGACATGTTGATTTGATAAGATCTGTTGTTGCTGATTTCAATAGGGAAGTCATTCCAGCAGACGTTTTCAACGCTTTCTAACTTTCAAGAATTAATCACTTCAACAACCTTCGATGGTTATATTGGTATCCAAAGTACGAACGAGATGGATGTTTGTTGTCCCAACCATTCTTTTAGTCCCGAGCCTGCCCATGAAAGTCGTTTTCCATCAGACGGTTGCTCCCGTAACTCTACTCTCGACTTGGACGTAAGAGGAGCTGATTGGGATTYTTTAAGCAATTCACGCAATCGTTGACCTCTTGCCAATTGATTCTGAGTCYCTTTATCAAGATCTGAAGCAAATTGTGCAAAGGCTTCTAATTCTGCAAATTGCGCCAGTTCCAATTTTAATTTACCAGCCACTTGTTTCATGGCTTTAATTTGAGCTGCAGACCTTACTCCGGAAATGATAATTTGAGCTGCAGACCTTACTCCGGAAATGAGAACAGACAGTCAGAAGGTAGAGCCTTGACTTAGGGCGTTATCAGGCTTTTGATTGGACCTTACTCCGGAAATGAGAACAGACAATCAGAAGGTAGAGCCTTGACTTAAGCCGTTATCAGGCTTTTGATTGGAGATACCACTAATTGGACAGATTAAATCAGGTCCTATCAACTCTTCTGGTGACCTTTGTCGATGGAAGTCCCTCGATTATCAACTCTTCTGGTGACCTTTGTCGATGGAAGTCCCTCGATTTCGCTGGTCTTATTGATAGAAAGGTAGACCTTTATTCTCCTTAGTCCCTCTCTTGGGCGGGGCATCAGGTGCATTTATCTTTACCGATTAACCAATTTCTAAACGCTGGAGTAGATCCTAAAGAGATACCGCTTCCTCATGAATTTATCTTAAATCGCGATCTTTTGGCTCAACTTTACCCAAGTTTTGTCGAGTGAGCAAAACCATTTTTCACCTTAAATTGGTCAAAATATGCAGAATTTCTGACTTTTCGTGGAGGATTAGATCCAATAACTAGGGTCTATGGTCGACCGATGTGTGTGTAATTAATATTGCGTAAGATTGAAATTATAAATGAGACTGACGAAATAAGCACATACCCTAAATTATTTTTCGCGTTAGTTGTGTTTGACTCTATTTTGACCGGAACCCACAAATTTTATTTTTTATTTTTAAATTACTTTTATTAAAACTCCACAACTTACACTGCCAACTCAAAATACACTGCCAACTCAAAATACGTACGCCCCACTTCATAAAGGAGACACAACACGTCATAACAAGTAAACTAACACTCACAATCAAGGGGTCACATTTAATCACGATATCAATACACTAACCGTGTCATAATAAAACTTTGATCAATTTTGTCCACTCCTATTTTCTCATGCATATCTATTTCAACAAGAAAATATCAAAAAAGATTCGAGGTGTACTAAGATCACTGAAGAGCTATTGGCTTCACAGAACTAGTAATCCTTCGAAATGCCGTCCTAACTCGTTCCTTAAGACCTTCGTTTTCACTTTCGACTTCACCACTCCGTTTATCAAGAGACGCCACACTCCCATCGACGTTAATCACAAGATTGCCATCATCCCCATACTTCACATCTCCAAACAGAGAAACAAGGAGCGCGTGTATAATCTTGTCCGCTTTCTTAGCTGCTTCTTCATCGGTCGTCTCGCGGTCAGACTCAACCACCACCTTAGGCAATTCTCGACTCGCGTTCAGAACTAGGGCCACAACAGAATCCGAGACCATGTCGCTTATAGGATCGGCCGCCCAGTGCAACGAGACATGGTTCTCGGATTCTTGCTTCACCGTCACCCGGTCGTGCACTTTCAGAATCGGAACTCCGGATTCCTCGTCTGAGGACGACTCGACACTCTCGTAAATCTGCTTAAGCCTGTGTTTGATCACACCAAAGGCGCCGGAATACGGGATCGTGATCCTCTGGATAACGTTGCCGGTGGAAAGTTGAGAAAAGACGTGGAGATCCTCAGGAGCCATTAACTGATACGTAAAACCCTTCTTCACGAGCAGCCCACTAACAGTTTCACAAACCGTAGGGGCATTTTCGGCCATCTTTCCGATAGCTTTCGCCATTTTCTGGGAGTTGAAGTGCATTTCTACGGATTGACAGTTTTTCGGGGTTAGGATTTTGGTGTTCCCATCGGCAAAAACGGAGAGGAGCTTCTGTTTGAGCCGTCCCATCTCGATTGGTGCACCGTGGACCAATATGATGTTCGGAGGCATAAGCTCTTGCAGAAAAGTGCTCGTCTGATTATAGTCCGCATGGGCCGAGAAGGAAATATAGTGGACTTGCATGTTGAGAGGAGCAGTCAACCCACTCGCAAGTGTAACCTCCTTGGGTTCGTTAATGATCGTTTTTGCCAATGTCCCTTCGACAACATAACCAGGTATAACACAGGCGTTTTTCTTATCCGAGCACCATTTGTCGAACAGCTGTCTCGACAGCCCGCTCTGAAGCCCACCGGGACTCGCCATCACTACTGCAGGCCCCACATCGCGAAATTCGTCGAGGCTTTTCAACGGGGAGATGTGTTTGAAATCGAACGGGTTCGAACTGGTGAATTGGTTTCGGATTCTCTCGTTCATGGAATTGATGTAAGTCTGGTAAACAGCCATGCACCTCTTCGCGAGGGGCGAAGCGTAATATATCGGGACGTTGTGGAGCTCGGGATGGCCCGCCCAATACTCGTCCAGTATCAGGAGTAACTCTTGCGCTCGTCCGAGGGCATAAGCGGGAATTAGAACACGTCCACCTTGAGAAACTGTGTTGTGGATGACGTCGGTGAAAAGTTTCTCTCGTATATGGCGTGGTTGATGGGTTTGAACACCGTAGGTTGATTCGATGATACAAATGTCAGGTGAGAATTGGGGAAGCTCAGCCGCACGGAGATGACGGTCTTCTTCACGTGAATAGTCTCCGGTATAGAGGACTCGAACGCCGGCTATGTCGACCATGAACATGGCAGCACCAAGCACATGACCGGCGGTATAGCACCAGAAACGGACACCGTTGACTTCCAGAGTCTGATGGAAGTCGATAACCTGGAGATCAAGAAAGCTAAGTAAACAGAGCCATCGTAGCTTAAATAGAACATTTGCAGACATATGCTAAAATCATTTTAATTTAATAAATTTATATGATGGTGTTAAGATCGCAACAAGATTATGCAAAAGAGATTTACACCCCAGGAGTCCAGAAAATTTTTCTCTTAAGTATGAAACAGAGATATCCAACTACATAAATTAAAGGCCAGAAGAAGCAAATATATTTCTGAAAATTTCACAGGAGTGGATGCATGTAAAGGAAAATAAGTTTCGTGCATAAAATGAATATGCCAAATGCAAAGGGCATTGAAACTTTGACTAAATAAACAACCTCAATTTTTTCCATGGAGTGAAGTATGTCTTGTTCATCAAACAACATATCCGCAACTGAGACCTTGCTAACTTTAACGTAATCTGACAGAAGCAACTTGTAAATGGCTTTAGTTGCATGAGTCATAAAAACTCGTCCTCTGAATGTTGTCTGAAACACAAAAAGAAGAATATCATTTGCCCTTCAGATCAAGGACTCACGAGCTGTACCTTATTGTAAGGTCATATCAAACCGACCAACCAACCTTCTCCAGAAAATACGGTAGCGAAGCTGCATGGTCCAAGTGAAAGCTGCGCAAATACTAGCACGGTTAAGTAAGAATAAATAAATAATAATAATTGACCATCAACCAGAAAATACTCTTTAAAGGAAAAAAAACTAAGCCATTTCTCAAGGCTAAGCAGCTTTTGTATTTTTACCCTCATCTTAAAGGAAGCTTTTCTAGGTCTGACTCCGAGTATTCTGAAGCGCGGTAATGAATTTTTTTTTTATTTTTTTGCATAAAATGATAATTAAACTTTCTTCTAAAACTATTTTCCTTCTTTTTAATCACAGGCGCCACATTGCAAATATAGGAACATATACACAACTGTCTCTAAATTGACAGAAAATTAAAAACTTAAACCAAACACTATCTCATAAACCTAGATGCCTGTTCTTATCTTGGATGGATAAATGACACTATATGTCTATATGCAGGGAGAAAAGGATTGCTAAACTTAATTTATATTAGCCAAGGATCAATATGTAGCTCAAGAGCAAGCTCCATCTTCTAACTAATTCAATCTCTCAACAAAATATGAAAATCACCTCAACCAAAGAGATCACTATTAAAAAGCTACAAAATATTATGACCGATCCACTATTAATTAAAAAACCGCCCACACCCAACACTTATGGCATTAGTTAATAAAATGATCTAAGTCATCAAAACTACATAAGGTTTTTCCATTACAGTTCCTAATTTAAAGCATAACTGAAGAACATTACGAAAACACAGAGAAGATACAACATACAATACACATTATTAAACAAGAACAGTAGAGAAAACTATTTCGGGGAAGAAAAAAAAAAGGTAAGTAAAAACATACTGAGTAACAAGAAGAAGATCTATAGCCGAAGGGTCAATTTCGTCAAAGTACGGCAATGCCGCCATGCCGGAGAAAGCTGGGTGAATGCCACAGTCAAACTGAGCACAAACAAGCAAACAAAATAAATTTGGTTATTAATTCCACTGAATCGAAACCGTTCGAAAAGTGCCCAAATATTTACACAATTTGACAAAAAACAAAAATGAAAATGCGACGAACAAAAATGTACCAATAGAGTTTTGCCCTTGAAAGACATGTAAACGCAAGAGCGGCCAACTTCATTGCCGGCTCCAAGGGGGGTTATAATAAGCTCGTCGCTTTCACTTGTAGTAGATGACTGCCTCTTTAGAGAAGAAGCAGCAGCTGATTGTGCAGTTGAAGCCATTGCTAACTCGCGAAGAAACCCTAATTACCGGCGAGGCAGCGAATCAGCCCCTTCACCAAATTTTTAATCCACCTGCTCCAAGAGAGAGAGAGAAGCTAATAACCCTAATAACCGGCACGGCGTCGCACCAGCTCCGTCGGCTCGAGGCTTCCCGTTTAGTCCATTTTTATCATACCCACACACACAAAAGAGGGAGAGAGAAAATAATTAAAAAAACACACACATTATCCAAAAGAAATAGAAGTATAAAAGGAGAGAAAATGAAATAAAAAAAGCGACCACAGTGGGAGTCGAACCCACGACCTTCTGATCCGAAGTCAGACGCGCTAATCCACTGCGCTATGCGGTCATTGTTGTTCGGTTGTGAACAGTTATAAATAACACATCTCTTTTTAAAAAGAAATAAATAGATATACATCATCAAAAACTAATCAAGTATATTATCATTTATTATACAAGTAAACTTTGCATTTATTTTCTCTATTGTGGTTCATGTTCCACTTTCTGTTGTATTATTGTGGATAATTAAAAAGTGCAAATACATCTCAAATATAAATATTAAGAACACATTATTTTACCATACTTGTTTCCATAATAACGGAATAGAAAATGGAATATATATCCTATGTGAAAATATCGACGTGATTTTATAAAGTCGCGCGTGTCCTGTGGGCAAATTTGATTTGCTTCCTCACACTCAAGTTCAAAGTACCGCTAACTTTACAAACAACGCAGTTTACTTGGACTCCTTATCTAATTTATCTGCTCCTTTAAGTATGAAATTTATCAAAAAGTCATGTCACATTGTTCATAATTTAAAGTAGATAACAAAAATTTATAATGATATCGAAACGTCTTTCTTGAATACATGTTATCGTTGATTAAGCTTTCAAAGGGGGTTTGATTAGGTGCGCTTATTAATCTTGTTGCTATTAGTGCTGCCTTTTGTATCGTAATCACTTTGTTTAAAATTTTATTTGCCACATTTGAACTACAATGCATTTCCTTATCGGATGATTTGCTCAGGTAATTAATACAAGTTAATGATCATTCCGAGCACAAATCATGTTCGGATTAGCAGGCTTGGCACTAGTAGTCTTAAACCCGTCCCTAATTGCAACCCTAGTTGTCAAAAGTTGTAATACCAAAAATAATAATAATAATAATCACTCTCCATTTTGCATTCGTGGATAAAATTAACAGCACTAAGTTTAGACATGCATTTTACTGAAATAACAGGACTATAACTTTCCACACACGAGCAACCTACGATGAAAGAACCATATTAAAATCCAACTTAGGTTAGTAACATATAAAACCATCCGGAGAAGTGATTAATTCAGTGATTTATACATGAATGTTCAAAACCAGCAAAAAAGAGCAATCGTACGTTTCGCACAAAGATGCCAAGTCCCACAAAAAACCTAAACTAAAAAAGGGAAACCTCTTCATCATCACAATAGAAGTTCAGAGGCTTATTAACCACAGAACACCAAACACAGTACACAGGCAATGCTTTGCAGATGCTCTTCATATTGCCGTGGGTCAAACTATGCATACCTCAGTAAACGAGTTGCGCCATCTTTCTTGATAAATACCTTAAAATATCAACAGACTAATGTCAGCATTTCAAATGCTCACGGAACAGTCAGTAAAATGCATGTAGCTTTAGCCAAGCATATTATATAGTATACCACTCTACATTGTTATACCACACTCTTCATCAATCGATTCAACACCACATGAAATGTTGGGTTCAATAATATATATTTCCCACTTCCAATCCATTTCAAGCTTCATTCTTCTCACCCAAAACATTCCAGCATACTACAATCAATTAAGATAGTGGCCAATATATTTCTATAATTTCATAATGATGGATTCCCAAGATTTTTTTTTTGTTTGGGAGATCAATTTGTTGAGTTGATCCATTTAAACCTCAAGTTTTCCCAAACAACCTTTGGTTTATTCTACTGTCAAAACTATTTAACTTAATGGGAAAATAACATATAGAACACTTACAAGCAGAAGGTTGTGAACATAGAGACATGGAAGGGAAACTAGGACAGAGCAGTTGCGGTACAAAACATCATGTCAAAGAAAGAACTTTGAACACATTTACTTTAGTAGGTGGACATTAATTTTGAGATACAAAGTAAATGCAAAAGTTTGACTACAGACTGGAAATTCATATGCATGAAATCCGAACAATTTTTTTTCCTTGATTTGAGTGCACTGTTCATCTTTGTAGTTTAATAATGAAAAAAGTCAAAATTAAATCTCACTATTCATAAAATATTTGTAATCAAGTGCGCTCATGCTTAAGACCAAGTTAGTCAATGGAGGAAATAAGGACCAAAAAGAACCAGTGAGCATAGACATAAACCTCATGATTGAGACTTCACAGACATTCACAAGACATAACCATGAGCTATGCACATATGAGAAAGCAACGACAATAAACAAAGGATAAGACTATCTCACTTGGTCAATTATTTCCCGTAGATGAAAAGTTCCTCTGTTCCCCTGGTACTTGTTCAAAACTACCAGCCCGTGAAGATCCATATCCAGCGTCCTGCGAAAAGCCACCCTGCTGAGGTGGCACATGGCTCTGGAAATTCCCTTGTTGAAAGTCTCTTTGTCCTTCAGCATGTTGGTTCCTAGTCTCTGTTCGATCAAAGCTCCCCTGATAGGCATTATTACTTGGTGGTGTAAAGTTTCTTCGGTCCCCTGACCCTTGTGGCCCATAATTTTGTTGAGATCCATAACCTTGTTGTTGCGGGGCCATATAGCCCTGTTGTGGTGGTGATACATAGTTCTGCTGTGGCCGTGGCGCATAGTTCTGCTGTCGTGGCGGCCCATAGTTCTGCTGTGGTGGCGGGCCATAGCTCTGCTGTGGTGGCGGGCCATAGCTCTGCTGTTGTGGCGGGCCATAGTTCTGCTGTTGTGGTGGCCCATAGCTCTGCTGTTGTGGTGGCCCATTGTTCTGCTGCCGTGGTGGTCCATAGTTCTGCTGGGGTGGCGGCCCGAAGTCGTCCCTTTTACGTCTATCCCTGTTTTGTCGCCCATGCCCATAATGCACAGGGAGTGATCTAGGAGTAATTTCACCATTGACATACTTGTCCCCTGCAATATAATGCCCCATGTTTAGTACCAGGAAACACGCTAATTCACCACCAACAAAAAAAAAAACATTCAGGAAGTAGATTTAGTTTTAGTAACTAACGGGGAAAGTATCTAACCTCCATATTCCTTATTTGCTGGATCAATGTACGAGTCGGGTAGTACAAACACAACCCCAGGAAGATCTAATGACAACAAAACTTTCTGAGTGAGCACTGGCTAAAAGTGCATCGTTTAATGTATTTGTCGCAAAAAACAACACAGAAAACCTACCCTTAAACCTGTCAGATACGTTCTCCGGACATTCAACCTGAAAACCTTGATATGTTGTCGTACTAAGTGCGTATATTCTCTTCTTTGCCTCTTCCACACTGGAAACAAAATTATCAAACAAAAATATTTAAGTAGAACAATAATAACTACATCATTGCAATGCCAGTGCCAGCACTTAAACTGGTGGCCTACAAATTAACACGACTGCAAGTATAGAACATTCATCATAGTACTGATTGCTTAAGATCCCAATTACGTCATTGACAATGAAATTAAACGGTAATATTTTTGGATAAAAGCCTTAGACAAACACGATAAGACAAATTAAAAGTGTAAGAATAGTCATAACCACATTGAACACATAATGTTCAGGGATAAAAGGTAATCAAAGGTGCGAATTTCAACAAATTCTAAAGCCTGTAGAATGAAGTCAACATACATACAGAGAACTCGTAAACCAAATACATTTTCCTTTTCACTCTCTTCCTTCGAATTCTCACTTGAAAATCCAATATCCAAGCAGTCATACCAGCCACGAAAATAAATGCACTGATGTCATTGCACAGCTGCAGAATAGAAAAAAACTCCCACACAAACAAAAATAGAAATAAAAATGACACTGCAACATGTTGATAATAACAAAATTGTGTTTATTGTTTCAACACATTCTTTAGCTTTCAGCATCATCAAGTCTATTGGCACATAAAACCACTCTTGCAATGAATCTCAACTAATCCAGAGAATTTAAAGGGCAATGACATAAAACAAGACAGTAAAAACAATCAATCCGCGATAATAGTTGGGGGAGGAGCGAAATGAATAAAATATATGCACACATATACGCTTTAACCCCAGCCAGATTAAAAAGAAAAGGCTGAACACGCACGGAAAGGCACGTGCAAAATGAAAGAAATAAAAGCGATTTTGTGCAAGGCGACATGTTTAACCTGCCAAAAACTTGCGCAGCTATGTTGACATAGGTCTCAATCTTTTGCTCCCGGCTAATATCAGAGTCCTCGAAATCCACGGTGATCAGCCAGTGGTTGTAATCGCATCCTTCGAAGAGGATAGTGTCAGGCCCGATCTCATCGGTCTCCGGATCAAATGTCTTGGCGAACAGCGCAGATGTTGATGTGAATGAACGCGTCAATTGGGTGGATGACGGGATGACGGCGGCGGGGCAAGTGGTGGAGATGAAGGTTGAAAGAATGTGAGAGGATAATAGGGAAATTGGTTTTGGCTGATGAAGGGAGCGGCTGAGAAGGGGATATGAGAGGGAGAATACGCGACGGAGGCGGAGCGCCATCGGCGATGGTGATTGACGGTGGTGGTCGCCAGGTGAGTGAGAGATTGTGTGTGTGTCTATGAGGAGGCTAGGGTTTTAGAATTAGGGGTTTGAGAAGCGTAGGATAAGATTATAACACTCGAAATGGGTGGGTTGGAGTTGGGCGGGTCCAAAACGTCCCTATATTTGTCAAATTAATTTTTTATTATTTATATTTATTTTGTAATAAAAAAGTTGCAAAAATAAATAAATAAATAAATTTTAATTAGTGTTGCCAAAATAGTGTGTGTTGGAAAAAAATTAAAAAAATGGACCCAGACGCGCTCGCGCTCTAGTTGTCATCTCCATTGGGCGACGCGCTCTAGTTTTTAAAAAAAGATTTACCAGCAAGAAGTCATCTCCGTTAAGGGTGGAGCAATTCTAGTTTTTGGATTTCATTTTATATATGATTTTTTTATTCGGATCATCAATCAGCCCAATATGATTATTTTTCCTAATGTCCCGAGGCGGAATTGTAAAAAAAAAAAAAAAAAAAAAAAAAGATGATATATGATAGTTATACATGATAATATATGACAGTTATACGTGATGATATATAGTATTTATAGGTGATGATATGTGACAAAAACTTAGAGTTTAAGGTTTACCTTTTCATTTTAGGGTTTAGTTTTATATTTTAGAGTTTAGTTTTCAATTTTTATGATTTAATATTTCATTTTAAGGTTTAGTTTTTTATTTTTTTATTTAATTTTCCATATTAGGGTCCCGTCAAAAATCTGTCGTTCTACCAGTTATATGTGATGATATGTGTTAGTTATATGTGATGATATGTGCCAGTTATATGTGACGATATATGATAGAAATTTAGTATTTAGAGTTTAATATTCAATTTCAGGATTTAGTTTTTCATTTTAGGGATTAATTTTCCATTTTTAGGGTTTAATTTTTTATTTTAGATTTATTTTTTTAATTTTATGATTTTAAATTTTAGATTTAGAATTTCAATTATTTGTGATGATATGTCTCAGTTATATGTGATGATATGTACCAGTTATATGTAGGGGTGAGCATTCGGTCGGTTCGGCCGAAAACCGAACCGAACCGAAATAACCGAAACCGAATTTGTATAAAATTCCAAACCGAACCGAACCGAAAAAATCGAAAACCGAAATTTCTACAAAATTGCAAACCGAACTAAACCGAAAATATGTTTAAAACCGAATTAACCGAACCGAAACGAACCGATATGATAAAAAATAATAATAAGTAATATAAAAATTATATTTTTTTATTTTTTAATTATATTTCGGTTAAAACCGAATCGAGCCGAATTTTTTTTGTAAAACCGAATCGAATTAACCGAATTTTTGGAATTCCTAAACCGAAAACCGAACCGAATTTTCAAAAAACCGAACCGAACCGAAAATTTCGGTTCGGTCGGTTATTTCGATTTTTCGGTTTTTTGCTCACCCCTAGTTATATGTGATGATATTTGTCAGTTATATACGATGATACATTAAATTATAGGGTGCACCTTGCAAGGTGGAATTAGGTCCATAGTATACTCCATCGGGGCAAACTACAAATATATATATAATTACCAAAAATTGGTACAATTGTCTTCAAAAAAATTGTAAACCCATAAATTTGGAATATTGAATAGATTGTCCCAACAATAATTTACTTACATGTTTTTTCTCCATCTTGGTATTAGTCAAAAAGAAAAAGAAAAAATGAGTTCCCATCAGTTATAAAATGATTATTTTTCGACTTATTGAGTGACAAGATTACATAATAATTACAACTACCTTAAAGAAATTGTAGACCTATAAATTGGAATAAATTATCACAATAACAATTCACTTATTCATTATTTTTTCACATTATTAACCCAAAAAATAAAGGAAAGTTTACACCAGTCTAACAATGCACCGAATTTCGACATTGAAGAATATTTTTTTTTTAATGATAAAATCTTAAACGAGTGGAGCATTGCACCATGGGATGACATAACCCCTGGGTTGAACTTCTTGAAAAATGATATATACATTCTCATATGATGTTGTGCAACAAGTACTCAACTTGGGATGATGATGACTAAAGTTCTACTCTATAAAAGTCCCAACAAGTGCACCTATCATTTATAGTGTATAGTTTTAGAGTATCAGATATCGTTCCCACGAGAATTGTGATTACTAGTATTAACCGTCTTTTTATTATTTAAGCGATCGAATATGATTGTAATTACAAACTACTAAATTAAAAATAATAACAAAATAAGAAACATGTGTTCAAATCAAAAGTTGAGAAGCTATCATTTGTTTTGAAGATTGAATATGAGAAAAAACGTGTTTGAATATAAAATTCCACTAAATTCACCTTGTAATTGTACCCAATTAAATCATTAAAACCCCTTAATTCTACCAAATTCACATATTAATCCACGCTTTCAAATACCGTAAAAATTATTTAATTTAATTAAAACCTCGAGTTTTTAGTGAATTAATCTTGACCTCGAGTTGACCAAATGAAATATCTTCTTAATTACACCACCCCCACCACCCACCACCCCCACCACCCAAAGATGGCAATGTGCACATTTGATTTTTCGTATTTGGTTTCACCCCGATTTAGAGGATTTATGTCGTCCTATAGGTAAAACTATATGCAACTCTATCTATTTGGGTGTGTTCTCACTCTACTTCGTTGTGTTTGATTAAAAGTAAAGAACAAACTTAAATCAGCAAACTGAAATTATCGAGTTGAGAAAATTGATAATAACACAAGCAAATTGAATTAAAAGCGCAAAATAATATAAATCAACCAATACCAAATCACAAGTTAAATTTAGAGTTCATCTCAATCCAAACACACAGGTTTAGTTCGTAATTGAATCGAAATCAAAAGAACACTAGTGCAGAAACTGCATATCCAAAAGGGTAATTCTACCTATCCAGAAGGGTATTCTGTGCCTTCTGTAGTGACATAGTTCTAGAAAGTCTGTACTTTCCAAAACGCCTTTTTTTACCCTTCTGGATTGGCAGACTTTCTAGAAGGGTAAAAAAAAAAGGCGTTCTAGAAAATAATTTTTCTGTTCTAGAATGTTACCATCCCATATTGATCCGCCACTTTCCAGAACGGTATTTCAAAAAACCGTTCTGGAAAGTAGTCCTTTCCAGAACAGTAATTTGAAATACCGTTCTGGAAAGGACTACTTTCCAGAACAGTTTTTTGAAATACCGTTCTGGAAATGACTACTTTCCAGAACGATATTTCAAAAAACCGTTCTGGAAAAGGACTACTTTCCAAAACGGTTGTTAATAAAACCGTTATGGAAAATAGTAAATAAAATAAATTGAAATRCAATTATGCAAATACAAATTAACCAATAAATATACCAAATTAGCCATAATTTCTCATTCATTATTATCAATCAAATAAATCACAAAGACATTRGYACAAACAYCTTAGAAATAAGTGATTGTCAAGTGTTTCTACASATTACATTACAACAATCGTAGCTTTACAAAACCCACATGCTAAAAAAAACACAAATCAACAAGGCCAAGAATTTGCTAAACACCTTGAAATAAGCAGATGATACCATTCTCGTCATCCTCTGGTCCAAGAATAAATGATTCCTTTGAAATAATCACTTACACCCCATTTCTACACACAACCAACTTCTGAGGTTAAGCCATTAATACCTTGCACCCCGACTGAGTTCAAAAGCCGCATCCCCTCGTCGCCCATCTGCTGAACTTTCGATGGCGATAAAATTCTAATGCATTTTACACAACCAACAAATTCCCTGAAAAACGACAAATGTACCCTTTGAATAGGTTGAAAAAATTCTATTATTTATCTCTCTTTATTTTTTTTAAAAATAAATAAAATAAATTATCACATATATAACATTAACATTGATACACTGAATATTTTTTTTATAAAATGTCAATGTCATTTGCCACATAGGTTCAATTAACACTATTGCACTGGAGATGCTCTTATTATAAATAATCTAAAATTTTCCTGTCCAACAATATTAGATTGTTTTACGCCATATTTATATTTTTTGATGACCTCTAATTGATTTATTAATTAATCATTTGATTGATTGGTTATAATGTAATAATAATAATCACATTAATTATAAAAGGATAATTTTCTCTCCACTTTGAGGAAATTTTGCGGCATGTTTTATAAAAAAAAATCGTAGACACAAATTATATGGTGTATGAAATTTGGGATATAATTGCTTGTTATTACTTGTTAGTTTAATTACGGCTATTACATATTTTTAGGGGCGACAAGTTTTTTGATAGATATATATCTCTAGTATCTTGACCTACCCAATTAATATTTATACTATTTATAATATGTCGGTAAAAATAATTACAAAATAAGATTTATATATAGGCAAATGCAATTATGATTTACTATTGTATCTACTAATTAATTAAATAAATAATAAGGAATAATATGATATTTTGTCTAATTCAATATTTTACTTTTATTCTACCAATATAAAAAAAGTCATATTTAATTAAAAAAATCTATGTAAGTTGAATTAATTTTATAATAAAAATTAAAATAATTTTATTTTTAGAATTTCAAATATTCTATTTAAGAAAAATACAAGTTATATATATATATATATATATATAATTGTTACAAAAAGTAAATAAATATAAAATTATTGAAAATAATATTTGTGTAAATTAAAAAATAATATTACGATTTGTGTGTATCAGTTTGAATATTATTTTTTTAATATTTTTAATAGATATTATTCTTTTCAAATCCCGCAAAATACACGAATGTTAAACTAATATAAATAGAAAATAAATATTTCAAACCAAGAACAAACTATATTAAAAAAAAATATTTGTTAAACACTTCTAAACCGTCTTGGCAGAATTCTTTGCATTTGAATAAAAGTTTTAACATAAATCAAGAACATAGTAACACGATAAATAAACAAAACAAAAATCTTTTTTAAATGAAATCGTATTTCGGTTTCTAATTATTACATCATGATGATACAGTTGCGGTCCATGTATTTATGATATTAAAAAACAAAACCGAACACGTCAATATATTTCCGATTTTTGAGAAACATAGTATATCTTTTTGGAAAATGAATAAATAACTTTTTTATAGAAGAATAGTCTGGCCGCATAAAATATGAGCTGAAATATTGATATCGATTAAAAACTTAAAAAAAAAAACAAAAAAACTCTTTCTGTGTCCATTCAGGATTTGAATTGCTAATATTTCTGTTAATTCAAGATAAGCTTGATACTTGCATATCTAAGATTCTAGATAAGCCTAATTAATCTCCTAAACAAACTCAAAATCTTTATAAATAAATTAATCCAATAAAAACTAAAGTCAAGATGAAAACAAAATCTTATTCCTCTATTATATATTTGCCGCGAATAATCTAAATTAAGCGCTACAAGTCTATAACTAATATTTTCGTGTAATTCTGTAGCTATGGAGAATAAAAATAATCAGCAAAGCCATGTGAAGCATGATGATGATGAGGCTTATTCATCCTGGACGCATGATGGGGCCCAGATATCGCCTTATGCACCGGGCTATCGTTTCATGCCGACTGACCAAGAACTCATAACTGAGTACTTAGCCAAGAAAGTCAACAACGAGCCAATCCCAGTTGCTGACATGTGTGAAGTCAACCTTTACGAACATAGTCCTCACTACCTCGCAGGTTTTGTCAATTTTTAATGTTTCTTTCTTTTTTTTTCTTTTTGTATTTATGACAAAAAAAAAATTATTATAATTCAGAGATGATCGGTAGTATAATCAATGCAATTTTTATTTTATTTTTTATTCACACTCACACTCTCAATGAATTGACCACGGGTCTATTTGCATGAAAAAAGTGTTCGATATCAATGCAATAATTGTTAAAGGGCTATGTTTTAGGTTTTTGAGTTTTGTTTTATTATAGTTGTTGAATTACTTTAGAATAATTATGTTAGGAACTTGTACAATTATGTCTGTACTATAAGAAATATATACATGAAATTGTTTATAGTTTTAAGGTTGCGTGGAAGCCTTTATTTTTGGTATTTAGTTGTTGAAATACGAACATATGCGCACAATTAATTAATCTTCAATTTGATTTATTTTTTTCTTGCAAAGTGAACTATCCTCAACTTGGAGATAACGAGCAATACTTTTTCACACCGAGAGATCGAAAGTATCCAAACGGGAATCGGCCCAATCGAGCGGTCGGAGATGTGGGCTTTTGGAAGGCTACCGGAGCCGATAAAGCAATCGAATTGAATGGTGAAGTGATTGGAAGGAAAAAGGTTTTGGTTTTCTATGCCGGGAAGCCAAAACCCGAAATAGCCATCAAAACCGATTGGATCATGCATGAGTACAGGCTTAATGCTCCTTCTAAGAGTCCAAGTAGTAAGGACATGAGGGTAGGTTTTGTGTCACTCAATTGATTTGTTTTTTACTCCAAATTTTAATTTTTACTAACTATTTATTTTTTCTAATTATTTTTGCAGTTGGATGACTGGGTCCTGTGTCGAATTTACCAAAAACCTGAAAGATCAAATAAAAAACAAAAGGATGGCGAAGAGGATGTGAACGAAATAACTGAAAATATTGGAGCACTAAACAACAACATCATCATCAACAACAACAACAACAACGCAATCGACCAAAATCAAGATGATCGAGGACGTGTGATGATGATCAACGGTTTGGGAGATCATAATGAATATCAACAATTGCAACCTAATTAT
The DNA here is from genome assembly GCA_014905375.1 of Phtheirospermum japonicum. Classification (NCBI taxonomy): domain Eukaryota; kingdom Viridiplantae; phylum Streptophyta; class Magnoliopsida; order Lamiales; family Orobanchaceae; genus Phtheirospermum; species Phtheirospermum japonicum. The sequence continues at coordinate 620,141 of BMAC01000561.1, read as the reverse complement.
TACAATGATGGGTTTAATCAAGTACTTCCTAATAATCTAATGGTGGCCGGTCCTTCACGAGATATGAATTTCTATGATCAAACTTATAATTTTGATTACGAGCAAAGGTTATACGATAAGCAGTACCAACAAGGAATGTGGGGAGATTATGGAATAGGAAATCAAGGGACTAATGCTAATTTCCGGCAAGAATATCCTTACGGTCTTAGTGGTGATATAAAGAAAATTGTTGATGATTTTATGAGAGATGAGGAGGGTTTTTCCAATGATGGTGCGACACAAAATGGTGATGGCGAACAATTTGGGGACAAGAAAAGGGAAAAAAATCGTGATGGTGAACAAGTTGGGGACAAGAGAAGGGAAAAATAGGGTTTAAGGTGTTCGGTTAATTCTTCTTGTTATTGTTGTTATTTTCGGGGTGGAAAAATGAGGTATTTATTTTTTATTTCTAGTTCCGGAGTAGAGGTTTAATTTATGGAAGTTGTGTAGATATTGTTTCTTGCTTTTGGTACTATTTATATAATTTTATGAGTCTGTTACGCTTGTTTGATTGGTTTTTGGTTTTTTTGGTTTATCTATATTAATCTAATTATTAGTTTACGTTTATGTGTTGGTTTTCGGCATGTGATATTTTCTTTTGTTACTCTATAATAAAAGTTGTGCTTTTGGTTTTTCGTTTGTCAATTAATTATTATAACTGTGAAAGTTTGAGAGTATTTTTTTACTTTTTTGTTTTTTCATGTCGGAATCAGTTAACTCTTGATGCAAAAGGAAAATTAAAAAAAAAAAAAAAATGCAAAATTGACAAAGGTCGTCGATCTCTGAATTATATATTCAACAAGATTCCAGTATTAGTCCAGTAACTTTTATCATCAGGGACTGGCAATCAATGACACTAATTAATTTTATGCATTTGGGGCACACATACTTTTGGGCGAGAATTGCAATTTGGCAAATATATCACACATGACCTCCATAAATATTGTAGTGCTTTCTATGCATATATGAAAATTACGATGTCGTTGGGACATCAGTTAATCAATGGATGATATTTTTACTAATGAATGTAAATAAACGGAATATGGGCATCCCGAAGCATTTCGTCGATTAATACGCCCTTCCTCCCTCGAATCCTTAAGAGCTCTGTCGCTAGGTCGAATAATTACTTAGCAAAGGCCTTATTTGCGAGAGCCTAAGCCCTTGTGTTGTACCCGCCCTTCTTATTCCAAAGAAGACTGGCGATTGGCGCATGTGTGTTGACAGTCGCGCCATAAACAAGAATTACAGTACGGTATCGGTTTCCTATTCCTCGGCTCGATGATCTGTTGGATCAACTTAGCGGTGCCACAATATTTACTAAGCTTGATTTGAAAAGCGCTTATCACCAAATCCGCATTCGCCCGGGCGATGAGTGGAAGACTGCGTTTAAAACACGCGAGGGTTTATTTGAATGGTTAGTCTTGCCATTCGGCTTATCTAATGCGCTAAGCACTTTTATGCGCGTCATGAACCAGGCCTTACATCCTTTGATCGGCTCGTGTGTCGTCATTTATTTCGACAATATACTTATTTACAACAAATCTGATTCTGATCATCTTGCACACATTCGGGAGGTATTTCTTGTTCTTCGTACTGAACATTTTACGCGACTCCATCCAAGTGTGTCTTTTGTGTTCCTTTGGTCATCTTTCTTGGGTATCGCATATCTTCGAAAGGTATAGAGGTGGAGATGCTAAAATAGCCACTATCCGTGATTGGCCGACTCCTGTCTCTATGACGTCCGCTAGGAGTTTCCATGGGTTAGCATCATTTAATCGTTGCTTTATTCCGCATTTCAGCACCATTATGACGCCAATCACCGACACTATGCAGGGCAAAGATTTTTTTTGGAGCCCGCCGCCGAAGCTGCCTTTCTGTCTATCAAACCAAATTAACTCATGCCCCAGTTTTAATGCTGCCGGACTTCACATCCCCATTCGAGCTTCATTGCAATGCCTCGAAAGTCATCGGAGCTGTTCGCAGTCAAGCCTCTCCCCCCATTACATACTTCAGTGAAATACTAACGGGCGCCACACTCGATATAGCATATATGATTTGGAGTTTTATGCCGTTGTTCGCGCCGTACAACATTTGCGTCATTATTTGTTTCATCGTGATGTATAAGGATCACGAGGCTTTGAAGCATTTGTCGACACAAGCTAACCTCTCTGCCAGACATGCTAAATGGTCCTCATTTTTATAGCAATTTACTTTCGTCGTTCGCCATCAAACCGGGCTCTCCAATTGTGTCGCCGATGCTTTGAGTCATCGGTCCTGCCTGCTCGCTAAACTCCATATTAATGTTTTTGGTTTCGAGAGTTTCCGTGAACTTTACTCCGCTGATCCTTTTTTCAGTTTGGTCCTCGACAGTCTAAGCCTCAAACTTATTCCGAATGTTCATTGCCCTGGTCATGTGGGGCGAGAGCTGTTGTTGAGGCATTTTTTCTGCCTTCTGCGCGCAAGGAAGTCACCGGTTATGTGGCGCGTTGTCGGATTTGTCAGTTGTCTAAGGGTGTTGCTACTAACGCCGGGCTATATATTTCTTTACCTGTCGCGTCCATGGTTAGCAATCAGTACGGATTTCGTTTTGGGTTTACCTTGTACCCAACGTGGCCATGACTTGATATTTGTGGTCGTGAATAGGTTCTCCAAGATGGTTCATTTTATCCTGTGTAAACGCACGACTGATGCCGTTAATGTTGTCAGCTTATTCTTTTGGGATATTTTCCGCATACATGGGCTCCCTTCTTCAATTGTCTCTAATCGCGATACGAGATTTCTTAGTCATTTTTTGGCGATCGTTGTGGCGTATGGCTAATACCTCTCTGGGAGTTTAGCGGTGCATATCACCCACAAACCGATGGTCAAACTGAAGTTGTCAACCGCTCTCATGATGTTAAGTGCAGCTGAGGTTGCCCATAATATTGCTATTAATCGGAGTTTGGGTTAATACTCATTTCAGGTGGTTTACGGATTCATTCCTCGCACAGCTGTGGACTTTACACCTCGCCTAGCTTCGCCTTCTGAGGATGGTTGGGTTGCTGACATATAAGTAGATCTTCAACGAATCTACGCTGTTGCCAAATCGAACTTTGAGGCTGCCAATATGAAGTATAAATGAGCGGCGAATGTCCGTCGGCGTGAGGTAAATCTTGTTGTTGGTGATTTTGTATGGGCTATTTTGACTAAAGACAAATTCCCTGCGCATGAATACAATAGGCTTGCTGCTCGGAAAATTGGCCCCGTCGAGGTGGTCGAGGTGATTAATCCCATTGCGTACCGCCTGCGTTTTCCAAGTCATATACGCACGTCTGACGTGTTTAATGTCAAGCACTTGGTCCCATTCTATGGTGACAACTCCTCTGGAGACGAAGTTGTTGCCGATTCGAGGGCGAAACTTTTCAAAGACGACGAGAATGATGGAGACAAAGCTGCGAAGTTAATGAATGGTGAAAATTGAATAGTTGTTCGGTTTATTGTTTATTTTTGTGTTGTTTTTATTGTTGGTTAGATTTTATTTTAATCTCTTTTGGTTTAGCCCATTGTTTACGGCCCTTTAATTATTTTACGTTTGCTAACTATTTATAAGACTTCCGATGTTATTTTTTGGGTGGAATCTTTATGAGAAAAACTTAAGGTTTTTCCTTAGTTTTTGTCTTGTCGGTATTTTGCTTTTGTTTTCTCAACGCCAAGAACAGGTACAGGTACGTATATTCATAAGCTCCGCTGCATCACTTAAGTTTCGATTCACTTAATTAATGATTGCATATATAAGGGGATGGATGACATGTTCATAGTAATTTCTTGAATACATATACGAAAAGGTACTTAAATATATGTATATGTTTTGAGATAATATCTTGAATTAAAACAAATACCTGTTTAATCGATTCGATCAAATTAAATACAATTCTACATAATCATCCAGGAGACTCACTTGTTTCGTTTCAATTTGACATCTACTGGGATTGGCCAAATTCAAACATAGTAAACTGACTCCAACTCCAATTAAACAATTGGCGGTTGGAAGTTAAAAATAAAAATAAAAAAATCTCAGAACCACCAAAAGAAAGAAATGATAAATAATTGATTGTTTGAACAAAAAATATAACTTTATTTTTTCTTCAAAAACTTTCCCCTCATTTTTCTCTCATTTATTTCTCCTATCTCTCGAATCTTATTTTATTTCATCTCTCTCTCTCACCTCTCCACCATCAATAATTCTCACCACACAAAAATACTTATTGGCTATTTGATTTTTTTTTTACTAAATAATTTTATATCCAATTACTTATTCAAAAATAAATTATATACAATGACTAACTCATAAGAAAAATCGTCGCCTAAAATTTTTATTTTCACTATTCTTTAGTAAACAAAATGAATAAAGAACGAAGGGATATCCAATCGTCACCACTTGCTTATTTGATATTGCTTGGTTCAGATTTAGTTCACGTATATACCAAATCTTATTTCAATATGGATTTTCTTTATATGCGCTGTTGATTTTTCTTCTTATCGACACATTTGCTCTATTATATTTTTATATTGAAACTTGTGTTTATTTCAACGAAAGATGAGTATGGTCTACGAGTGGATTTGGGTCACGATATTGAAGCAAACCAATGACACTGGATTCATATGCCACAGTAGGTTACCCAATAATGTGAGAGGTTACCCAATAATGCGAGATGGCGCAACTCCAGCTTCTTTAAAGACAACTAATACGAGACATAATTTAGGGTTAATAAGGTGAAACAAATTTATAGAGGAGGAGAATGAGACATAACTTGCGAGGTGATTACGAGAGAAAATAACAAGCATCGTGAAAGGAGCAGCGGACGTTGTGAAGTTCTTCTACAGAGGATCACTATGCACGTCATATATTATCTATCTCATTTTTTATTCTTATTATAAACTCATGACGATGATATGTCTAAATTAGTTATGTTTAGCTTCTTTTTGTAGTTCAGCGTTTGAAGTGATGTTTTGAAACATAAAGATGAAAGTATAAATGTTCTAGAGACAATCAGATTTAAAGACATTATACTTGATCACAGTTATTATATATATCGTTACATATATGACAATTCATTTATTAAATTATTATTTTGATTGTTTGTAATTATTCATATAAATATTCCCGTAGAGTTAATATTGTCATAGATATGGTGAGATGTCAGTGATAAAACATTACTCTTAAAATATCCCCAACTAATGATTATCAAGATTGAGATATTGATAATATAATATATGTCTGGTCTGCATCACATTCTTAGAGAATGCAGTAAGTCTCACGACTGCGAATAATAGTTATTCATGATAGACACATGGATACTTTAGAAAGTATTGGTAAACCCTTCTAATAAGTTATTTATTGTATGTCTATAAACTTATCAGTGTATAAAGTGTGTGATAATCATTTGACTTGAGGTCAATACGCACCTTGTTTACTGAGTGATGTACTTTGATCATGACCAATGCTTGCACTCCTTTTGGGGGTAGATATGACTTGTGTTGGGTGCATCATGATGTAAATGAAGGTGGTAGTTGAACCAAGAAAGAATTCATTTCTCGATTGTAATTTCGAGAGAGACTACTCATGATATCTATATTAGGTCGACTAAAGTCATTGGCCAATGCAAATGACATATTCAAAATAGTAATTGAGTAAGATCTAGTTGTCGACTAATAAAGATGAGATAAATTAATTAAGTCATTGAGATAGACACTTGGATAAATCTTAAGGTTAATTGAGTGATTCGGAATGAAAGGAATTTCACCAAATCTTTGTATAAAGGTTATAACTCGCTGAGTTCAAGTGATAGTTATTTATATATTGAGTTCGTCCAACTGAGCCGTCGAGGAGTTTTGCTTGGATTATCATTGGATTGATGTCATATATAAAGGCCTATAGGGTCACACTATATGCGATTAGTTTTCCGACTTAAGAGTGTATCAAGAAAGTATTAAATATTCAATTTAGAATCGTAATATTTAATTGTTAATAATTATGATATTAATTTCTATTTGATAGAAATTACTTAATTAAATTAAATTTGATTTGGATTTAATTATCTATGTTATATTAATAAATCTACTTAGGCTGAAATTATTTTGGCCCATGTCTTGGACAGTCCAATCCTTTAGGATTAAGGTTTTCTTATGTACCTAGTATAAATATAACATAAAGTCTTAAATTGACTACCGAAAAACAAGAGAGACAGAGAGTTTGTAGAAAACATTGTAACAAATCCTAATTTTGAGATTGGGAGAGTTCTTGAGCTTTCGTGAGATTTCCTAACTTTCTTCACGATAGCAATACACTGAAGTTGGACCTTGCAGTCGGAGACTTAATTGCGTGGATACCTTAGTGTTGAACTCGAATCTGGATTTACTGTAAGATTTTCTTACTTTTATCTCGTTTATTTATCGTATAAATATATTCGTTCACAGGATGGGTCTGTTGAATTTACAAAATCTTAAAACTTCTGCTTAACGAGCATGTTGTACGTCTCTACGAATTCCAACAAAAGATTGTGATATAATCCCATAACGTTTTCTCTACTTAGCCATTTTGAATATTTTTGTATTATGAATTTAACTGTTTGTTATATGATTTCTTAGTTTTAGTTTGACCAATTAGATTAAAGTTTTGTATGATTATGCTAGAATAAGATTTATAATCCTAACACAAACTTAATTTCACATGTAGCGATAATTGAGTCTAGTCAACTGGATAATATAAATACAAAATCCTTTAGGTTGAGTTTTTGAACTTTAACATATTTTTTAATTCATCATTTTAGTTATTAATGCTTCGAGCGTTACAGATTTAAAAAGCTTATTTTAACCCGTTTGTTTAAATAAATTCGATTAAAGAGCTTATATTAATTTAATAAAATTAAGAAATGATAGGGAACAATAGAGTTTGTTGTTGGTTTTGAAATAGAAATTTAAGAATATAAAGGTGAGTTTAGTATTATATTAAATTATAACGACATCGAAACGTGTATAGAACCGAGATTCTTTTCAATTTGGAATACTTATTCTAATTACTTTGCATAGTTTAATTGCTTGTTTTAAATTATATTTTTGTAGTTTAATTATTATTAATAGGTAATACCTTTTGAACAACCCCATTTATTTATTTATTTAATTATGTTGAGCACTGAAATAACTTATTCATTTTATGTGAAATGGATTATATTTGTCATTTCTACCCGGTGTTCTAAAAAGGTTCTCCTAAGTTTGAGATTTCACCGAAACGCCTTACCAAAAAATGCTTAAAAGATTTGAAGATAACAATCAACTTAGAGTTAATCGTCTCATATGTATGTAACATGTATTTTTTTTTGTGTGTGTTTTAACTATGTATTTTATTTTTTAATTTTTCTTAAACTTAACTATCTTAATATATTTATTTTGAATTCAATTGTACGAGATTACTAAATTAATATTTTTAAAAAAGTAATATCTTAGTCTCAGATATTTAGAAAACTATTTTTCCGTTGAGTAATTAAAAAATATTGTAAAAAGTATTTTTCATGTTGAATTATTATATATTTTTATTAATTAAAAATAATTGGAAAATATAAAAAAATAAAACACGTATTTTGATGCCTAATACTGAGGCTCGACCTTGCCGCCCACGCCATTTGGAACCTTGTTTCTACCAATTGGTTGAGGCAAAAAAAAAATTATTTAATTTTGTGTGACCGATATCAAACCTCAACTCGAAAAATAGATGGATATCACTAAAAATTCTTTCCGTTCCATAGAGAAATACTCCCTCCGTTTTAAAATAAGTGTCGTTTTAGAGACTCAATTTTATTACAAATTAAGTGTCGTTTTAGAGAATTTTACCATTTTATTTCAGTTTTATCCCCACTTATTTTAAGAAATATAAACAAGTTTATGGTAATAAAATAACTAAAGGGAAAGAATGAAAGTAATTAAATGAGAATATTATTAATTGATTGAGGATGTATTGGTCAAATTTTATATTTCTTAATTTTGTAAAAAACTCTAAAACGACACTTATTAAAAAATAGAGGGAGTAGAATTTAACTACTATTTAAGAAATAGAATTCATTTGGCCACCAGAAAGGAAAAAAGACACATTAAAAAAAAATCACCTCATTTTGTTAACATTAATTTTTCTCTAAAAGGGGAAAAGAGAGAGAAAAAGAACACGACTGAAATACGTCGAGGAAAAAAAAACACTAGAAAAACTAGATGAAATTATTGAAATCAAAAAATGGCAGTAATATAATTGATCAGCTCATTTCATCCACATAGCAATAAACATTTAACAATATAACATTTTGTTCCAACAGCTCAAAAGTCATAACATTAAACTAGATAAATTGAACGATCCCAAAAAAAAAAAGAAAAAAAAAAGAAAGCATTATTATATAATTAAATCCACCGAAAATGGAGATAATCGAAATTGAAATCATCACCATTGTCTTTATTATCTTCATCAAGCGGTGAGCTCCTCCTCCTTGTGCGTCTGAATAACCACATCCGCAGTGGGATAAGCCACGCACGTGAGCACCCACCCCTCTTCGATCTGTTCGTCGTCGAGGAAGCTGCCGTCGGCCTGGTCAACGGTGCCGCTGACCACCTTACCGGCGCATGAGGAGCAGGATCCGGCGCGGCACGAGTATGGCAGATCGTATCCGGACTCCTCCGCCTGGTCGAGGACGTAAACGTCGTCTGGGCACTGGAAGGTCACCTCGCCCTCCGGCGTGATGAGCTTCACGTTGTACTTGGCCATACAGGTGAGGCGAGATGGGGCGGACTTGAGGCCGAAGAGATTTAAGTTGGGGATAGATCGGAGGCTGGTGGAGGTGGCCGCCGCCGTCTTGCGGGGGAGCATGGCGGTGCTGAACATTGTACCGGAGAGGCTCGCCATTTTAGGTCGTAGAGAGAGGGAAAAAGAAAACTGGAGTTGGTTTGTGGGTGTGGAGAAATGAAAGGACTGAGGAGGGGTGGGCTTGTGGAAATAGTGTGGAGCGACTGGGGTTTTATCCTCCACGTGGCGATATATTATGGCTCGTTCTATCATTTTATCATCACTGCCTTCGTTTTAGGCCTCCCATTTTTTTATTCCCTTGGTTTGAGTATTATTATTATTATTATTATTATTATTATTATTATTTCATTTCTTTTATTTAATGTGGGGAGGAGGTTTGGGTGGTTGATGAGATTAAGGGTGTGTATTTGGTTCAAATCGGACTCGAATTTACGATCATGATCTAAATGGTGGACCAAAATTTTGAAAAATATTGGACCATAGATCGAATTGGATTGGGCCGTAAATTCCGATTCAATTATAATTTGGTCCGGTCAAAATCGATTTGCACATTTTTTTTTTGAATTTTTTTTTTTACAAACTAGTTTATGTAATTTAATATAAAATTATGAGAGGTTATTTAAATATGATATAATAGTACATGGTAAAAAACTTATTTTTTAGTATTACTATCAATGTTATAATATAATTATAAACAATAGTACATAACATTACATACACTAAACATTTTATTTTATCACAAGTTTACACTGTGATATAATTTTTTTTTTAATTAAAACTATACACTAAATATTAAATTGTACCACAAACTTATTTAATAATAGGAAAGGTTTTGTAATCAAATAAATATTACACTATATTATAAAATAATAATCAACTCATTCTCTTAGTTTATAAGAACAATATAAATAACTAACAATATTTTTTCTTTAAAACTGATAAATGAATAAATTAAAAAGAAAAAGAAAGAAAAATCGGTATATTCTGGTCCAAACCGAAAAATTACGGGTTTGGACCACACCGGACCAGAACTTAAAAAATCTCATTTTTATGGACCGTAGACCAGACCGAATTATCACCACAAAAGGTGCAGTTTTTTCTCTAAACTCGTTGATGTACAAATACTTGAAAAATAAAAACTAAATTGGATGTCTACATAATTTTTGTGTTTCAATATAGAAAACTTTTTGACTTCTGTAAGATTTTTATTGTCACCCCTTATATTTACTACACAATTTAACCTTATTCTTGGCCATAATTAAACTGTTTTTTTTTTTTTTTGAAAATTATTATTATTATTATTATTGTTGTGTTTTTGTTCAGTATTAGCATCATCATCGCTGTTCATTTTAGCTTCCTCTGTTTCTTTTCTCATTTTATAATAATCCTAACCCCATCATAAGACACATATCCTTTATGGATCATCTCCTTGATATGCGACCAGTTCCCATCTGCAATTTGCGACTATACAAGCACTAATGTATCGAATCTCATCAGAATTCCGAAATTAAGTTAGAACAATTTTACTTAACATGAGTTTTTCGTACATGCTACTCGGATAATCATAGTAAAATTAGTGATAATAAATTCTGGAAGAAATACATTTATTAGGTAAAATATTACCGCATAAGCTTGTTAAGAGTCAAGAACTCCACCATATTCAAGACATGTACATATAATTTGTGAATCATAGGTATTTATTTAGACAAACTTGACCAAATAGTGAGATTGTACAACTTTGAACTTTAGGCCTTTAATTACTTAAGAGTTCATCTTACTTTACCAAGTTATCTCAGGGCAGATTTTAACGAATGGTTAGTCAAGTAGATTTTGTAGTCTATTAACAATCCATCCAATGATATTGTCGATTGATAACTCAATCTATTGGAATCTAGTTCAAATGTTGGTCCAATTAATCTGATAATAAGTAATTATGAATTTTATTATTATATAAACTAATAAAATAAAAAATAAGTATGTTGTTTGCCACGAGAGTTGGTATAACATGAACATGATGCACGATACATCACGTCTATAAATGAGCATATAAGAAATATGTGATAGAATAAGCAAAGGGTGAGTGATGTAAACAAAATGGCATATACAACATATATCAAGTGCATGGTATAACTTGTGCATTCACGATCATGCTTTTTAAAACCTGTTTAAAATAATACAAATTCGCATATATATATATATATATATATATATATATATATATATATATATATATAATTACCTTTCAAAAACTTCATGGCATAATACATTTTCAGTGTATATAACTTGACATCCCCTGATATTTTTTAAAAACTACACGTTCACGTGATTAAATAATATCAATTAAATCTTTGTTTTCTTGAAATAAATTTCACACAATCATACACCTCTCGCAAATTTTCAACACTCACACCATAATTAATACGAAAAACCAAAGATATTTCGGAAGAGACGACATTGAATTTGTAGATTTAAACCTCTACCAAATCTAGTTGACAAACTAGTTAAAAAACATAAAATTACACAAAATAATATATTTAAAATAATAATATTTATGAATATTATCAAATAGTTATTCATTATGGAGTCAATTTGTCCAGAGGTCTAATTTTAAGCTTAATACTAATTGAATCTTGTTAATTAATCCAAGCTTATAGCATTTTAAAAAAACACCCTTACTTGAACGGGCAATGGGCTTTATCGGGCCCATTGAGCCAACATGGAAAATCAGGCCAATGTTTTAGAGGCCTAAAATAAAGAATGCAGTGTAAGTTGGCCTGGTCGAAACCAAAAATGCCCTGATTTTTAAGGCTTGTATCATAGGAGATAAAACTCTTTATTTCGAAATATCGACTAATATCAACTCCCAGGAGATAAAATTTTTATTTTGAATATTGCGACTAAAATATTATATTCAGAGGAGATAAAAATTATATTCCGTAGGAAATAAAAGTTCACGTAATTTTAAAATAAAAATAACAACTCGTATAAAAAAAAAATAAAAAACGTATAATATTAAAGACAAAAGAAAAAATAAAATGTGATATAAAATAAAAAGAAAAAAACAAAATGTGATACCCCCGCGTAATTTTCCCAAAACTATATCTAGAGGAGATAAAAATTATATTTCGTAGGAAGTAAAAGTCCACGTATTTTAAAAATAAAAATAACAACTCGTATAAAAAAAATAAAAAAATGTATAAATGTTAAAATAAAAAGAAAAAACAAAATGTGATACCCGCGTAATTTTCCCAAACATTCACTAACATGTGAAAGACAAAAGAAAATAAAAATTAAAAAAATAATTTTAGTGTGTGTTTTGCAAACACCCCAGGTAGACCTAATTTGGATTTTAACCTCTAGCTTACCTGATAGCCTGGCATAGCATTCAATTTTATTTTTGTATTTAATATTTTGATATGTACGAAACACCATGCCATGAGTACAGATTACAGACCTACTATGTGTTATGATTTGAAGTTTTAAATCTTCAAATTTTATTTTTAATTTTGTAAATTACATTTCAATTTGTAACACCCTTATAATTGTTATTATCCTGCATTTGACTTTTAATTTTGAATAACATCCTAACATTATAAATAAGAGTACCCAAAGGTCTAGCAACACACACTCACAAGCATATAAAGCTTACAAATAAATTCTTGCATTTTTTATAATATTTTGGTCAATGTGATAAGATTGTGTCCGATTGTTTTTTGTGATCGTGCTCACAATAAAAGACGCCAACTCTAATCTTCTTGAGTTTTATCTAGGGGTGGTGATGTGTCGTCAAAACCTGCACGGAGGGAGACCATCATAATCATAAGACATCATCAAGTGATTTGACTCCTATAAACCAGTCTTCCATTTCACATTATGTATTTTATTTTTATTTTATTTCAAATGATATTCATACTTAAATTTATTTAATATATATTTGCAAGTAAATTGAAATTATAAGAAATATTTAAGGGAAAACTCCCATATACTTCAAAACATAAAACCAATTGCCCTAAAATCCCATTGAATATAAAAGTTCCCTAATAATCCAATTACTATAACAATATACTAAACTACCCTTAATAGATTCTTCTCAATAGGAGCAGTTGAAACAATCAAATTATGACTGCTAATATAACTCATTTAATGCAATTTCAATCTTTCCAAACTTGAAGTCTAACCAATAAAGTAAAAGATGATAAATAAAGTAATTGCAACTTTGCAAAAAACTTAGGAAAAAAGACAACTAGGTATCTATGGGTTCCACACATCATCTTTCCATAATCTAAATTATTTGAAATGCTATTACATGAGTAATTACGAACTACTCTTTTAAAATTACAAACTACTTTGTTCAGATTGCGAATTACGTACTACTTTGTTAAAATTACAAACTACTTTGTTCAAATAAGAGTACTAAATTACCCTTTTTAACTATTTTATTTTGTTCTTCAAGAATTCATAGCTACTCGTGTAATTCAGAACTACTTACGTAAATCCAGAATTACTCGTTTAAATTCAGAACTACATGTGTAAATTCAAAACTACTCGTGTAAATTTCGGAACTACTCGTGTAAATTCAGAACTATTCGTGTAAATTTCAGAACTACTCATGTAAATTCAGGACTACTCGTGTAAATTCGGAACTACTCGTGTAAAATTTGGAAAATTACACACTACTTCGCATAGTTTTTGGGAAATACATACTACTTTGCACAATTTCTTGAGAAATTAGGTACTACTTTGCATAAATTGCATAATACTTAACAAAATTGTTAAAAACTTACAAACTACTTTGCATAAATTGCATACTACTTCACAAAATATTTGAAAAATTACAAACTATTTTCCACGATTTTTGAAAAATTACATACTACTTTGCCAAAACCAAGGTTGAAACAAGACCAACTATCTGGAATCAAAGATGATAACGAAATCGAATGTGAAATTAAATACCAAGATAATTTACATCGGTAATTATACATTCATTACCATACATCAATGATCTTGCAATAATAGAAATGCGACCTATAAATGATCCAATAGTTCACTATTCTGGTCATCGAAATAAACAAGAGTCAAACAATTATATAAAAATAAGAGTTATTTGACATTTGGATAATCATAAACTAAAATTATTGTTATAAATAAAATATTGGGATTTTTTGATATTTATAGAATACTCATGGATAATAATTTCTTACAAATAATGATCACGAACTCCAGAGAATTTTTCAGTGGTCTAAGTAATCGAAAAAAATAATAATCAAACAATTACAATTTTTATATTGTTATGTAAAATATAAAAAAGTGGATGAACAAAGATTCTTGTTGTACAAATTCTTTTGGGGGTTATTGGAAATAAATAAATGCAGTGGTTGTAAGAATACTTTCTTTCAAATAATGATTTAATGTGCGGAGAGTTTTCACTGCTTTGGTAATTAAAAAAAACAAAAACAAATCCAATAATCAATACATCAAACATCAAAAACTAGATAAATAAAAATGATTTTAGAATCAAATAAATTACTAAATAAAAATAAAAAGATTGTGTGCGAATTTTGGCTTAAAGAAGATTGAAGAGATAAATAAATGAATTGACAGCTATTTAGGAGGAGAACCTAATTTTTTATAAATTTAAATAAAGGGAAAATTCTCAACTACTCTAATTTAGGAATTGAGTGATCTTTGGTATTGTGTAATTTGGTTAATTATGGAGTTTGTAAAGATAATGAATTAGAGAGAGACTAGTACTTTGTACCCGTGCGATGCACGGATCTTATGGTGTATAAATATATAAATTGAATATTAGTGTTATTATTGATTCTAATCAATTAAATCAC
>BMAC01000561.1:531703-557939 GCA_014905375.1 Phtheirospermum japonicum | reverse complement strand
ACTGCATCAAGTCTAGAAGCCACCACCACCGCAACATCCCGCCGCCACCACCACCGCTCCACCACTAGCGGCCAGCCACCACTGGTCCAGTCACCCTACAGTTTTTTTTTCTTTTATTTTTCAAAATATTTAATTATCTAATAGATATATGATTATGAGTTTATTTCAAAAATACTGATTATTGTTGGGCTTAATTAGCAATTAAATCGAAAAATTACGGTTAAATTATAATTATTTAGATATTTAGATTTTTGAAAATTATGGTTAGTTTAGTGTTTAATTGGGGAATGTTTTAAAAATTAGGATTGAATTGTAACCATTTAGATATTTTGATTTTATTTTAAAAATAGGTTAGTTTGGGTTTTAATTGTGGAATATTTTGAGAAATTAGGGTTGAATTGTAATTATTTAAATATTTGAATTTGATTTCAAAATTTTTGATATTATTGGGCTTAATTAGTAATTAATTTGAGAAATTAGGGTTGAATTATAATTATTTAGATATTTGAGTTTGATTTAAAAAAATAAAGGTTAGTTTGGTATTTAATTAGGGAATATTTTGAAACACTGGGTTGAATTGTAATTATTTAGATAGTTGGATTTGATTTCAAAAATTATTAGGGTTAGTTTGGGGTTTACTTTGGGAATATTTCTAAAAATTTGGGTTGAATTGTATTATTTAGATATTTTGGGTTGATATCAAAAATTAGAGTTAGTTTGGAGTTTATTTGACAATTAATTTGAAGTTTAGGATTTAACTATAATATTTAGATATTTGGGGTTGGTTTCAAAAATTAGGGTTAGTTTGGAGTTTAGTTAGCATATAATTAAAATTTTAGGGTTGAACTATAATTATATCATATTTAAAAAGTTTGACAATGTGTCTTGTGGGGCTTTTGAAATGTGGGGATTGACAAGTGAATGTTGTGTTTAATTATTATATGCATTATGATATGTGAATAATATATACTGATTTGTACATATTTGTGTGTGATTTTCGTATGTTTTTGTATACTTGAAGAAATTCAAGAATCACAAAGGGACATGGACGTTGAAAACTTGTCTAATGACCTATACAAGAATTCAGTGGGAGCTTCTGGTCATTCCTATGATGAAAGTTTGTCACTTAGAGGACAATCTTTAGCCAGTGGGAGAATTGATAGAATTGATGCAATAATGCAAAATTTATCATCGCAAGCAATGGTTGCACAACTCCCTCCCTAGGAAATTCATGTTTATGACACTTATGAGGAATCTTAAAATGCTAGAATATCTAACACAGAAGAACCTTCTCATTATCAGAACACTCAAACCACTCAAACGCATGATAACCAACTTCGTAAGTCTATTAGGATTCATCGGCGACCGGAAAGACTAAACCTCCTAGTAGAGGGTCACGGTGACGTGAAAATTTCGGAAGATGATGAACCTAGAACTTCCACTGAATCTATGTTAGACATTGACTCAAAGAGGTGGCTTGGAGCCATAAAATCAGAAATGGACTCGATGTACACAAATAAAGTTTGACCAATTGGGGTTAGACCCATTGGATACAAATGGGTCTAAAAGAAGAAGATCGATGCAAATAAGGTACAAACCTACAAGACTAGGTTGGTAGCAAAAGGTTATAATCAACGAGAAGGAATTGACTATGATGAGACATTTTCTCTAGTTGCGAAAATCAAGTCCATTAGAATCTTACTTGCTATATTTGCATACTATGATTACCATATTTGGCAGATGGATGTTAAAACCACTTTCCTCAATGGTGAATTGATCGAAGAAGTGTAGATGATATAAAACCCATGGTTTTACATCTGAATCAAAGCCCAAAGCGGTACGCAAGCCACAAAAGTCTATTTATGGGCTTAAACAAGCCTCTAGAATTTGAAATATTTATTTTGACAAAGCAATCAAATCAGAAACAAAGAACATGTGTTTATAGTAAGCACAATGGAGGGAGTATTATTATTATTATATATGTTGATGACATATTGATAATTGAAATGATACCTTTGTCATGCAATCACTAAGGGTTGGTTGTCCAGCACCTTCATGATGAAGGACTTGGGTGAAGTCTATTATATTCTTTGAATTAGGATCTACCAAGATAGACCTAATAGAGTATTGGGGCTTTCACATTCCATGTACGTAGATAAAGTGTTAAGACAATTCCCTATGAAAAATTCCAACAGTGGATATATTCCAATGGGTCATGGTATCAAGTTATCAAAGAAGAATGGTCCTTCTATTGATAAGGAACTTGAGCGCATGAAAAGGATCGCATACGCTTCAGCAATAGGATCCATCTTGTATGCCATGATTTTCACAAGGCCAGATGTGACCTATGCACTTAGTATAACTGGAAGATTTCAGTAGAATCCTGGGAAAGAACACTGGAAAGCAGTCAAGAGTATTCTTAAGTATCAAGAGCTAAAGAATATTTATTAGTTTATGTTGTATAAAAGAAACTGGCGGTTACTGCGTATACTGATGCTAGTTTCCAAGCATACCATGACGATTATAAATCATAATCTTATATGCGTTCATTTTCAATGATAGGGTAGTAAGTTGGAATAGTTCCAAGCAAACTAGTGCCGCTGATTCGGTAAATCGAAGTTGAGTACATTCTGCATAAGAGGCAGCTAAAGAAGATGTCTCAATAAATAAATTCTTAAGAAATTAGGGGTAGTTCCTAGCACCAATATCGTTGTATTGTGACAGCAGTGGTGCTATTGCGGTAGCAAAGGAACTGAGATCTACGAACAGTAACAAGTATGTACTAAGACGCTACCACTTGATCAGGGAGATAGTGGAGATAGGCTAAATTAAAATAGAGTATGCTCAAAGATATCATGTTTTGGGTAATATGATGAGCATTTCGTAAACCTGAATATTAGATATATAGGTGCTTGACTCTAGGTCAAGTGGGAGATTGAAAGTATAAATATTTTAGAAATAATCAGATTTAAGGACATTATACTTGATCACAACTATTATATATATCGTTATATATATGGCAATGTGTTTATTGAATTATTATTTTAATTGTTTGTGATTATTCATATAAATGTTCGCTTAGAGTTAATATTTTCATTGATATGGTGAGATGTCAGTGATATAACATTACTCTTAAAATAGCCCCGGCCAATGATTATCAAGATTGAGATATTGATAATATAATATATGTCGCCATGTGGTCTGCATCATATTTTTAGATAATGCAGTTAGTCTCACGACTACGAATAATAGTTATTCGTGATGGATACATGGATAATTTAGAGAGTATTGGTAAACCCTATTGATAAGTTATTTATTGTATATTTATAAACTTATCAGTGTATAAAGCGTGTGATAATCCTTTGACTTGAGTTCAATACGCACCTTGTTTAATGAATGAAATATTTTGACCATGATCAATGCTTGAACTCCTTTTCGGGGTAGATGTGACTTGTGTTTGGTACATCATGGTGTAAATGAAGGTGGTAGTTGAACTAAGAAATAATTCATTTCTCGATTGAGATTTCAAGATAGATCATCATAATTTCTATATTAGGTCGACTAAAGTCATTGGCCAATACAAAAGACATATTCAATATAGTAGTTGATTATGGTCTAGTTATCGATTAATAAAGATGAGATAAATTGATTAAATCATTGAGATAGACACTTGCATAAATATTAAATTTAATCGAGTGATTCAGAATGAAAGGAGTTTCACCAAAGTTTTGTATAAAGGTTATAATTCGCTGAATTCAAGTGAATGTTCTTTATATTTGAGTTCGTCCAACTAAGTCGTGTAGGAGTTTTGTTTGGATCATCATTGGATTGATATCATCTATAAAGGCCTATAGGGTCACACTATATGCGATTACTTTTCCGACTAAAGAGTGTATCAAGAAAGTAGTAAATATTCAGTTTGAAATTGTAATATTTAATTGTTAATATTTATGATGTTTATTTCTATTTGATAGAAATTATTTAATTAAATTAAAATTAATTTAGTTTGTATTTAATTATCCATGTTATATTAATAAAAGTACTTGGGCCAAAATTGTCTTGAACCCATGTCTTGAACAATTCAATCCTTTTTACCAAGTATAAATATAACATAAAGTCATAAGTTGAATATAGAGAAGTTTTAGAAAACATCATAACAAATCCTGATTTTGAGATTGGGTGAGTTCTTGAGGTTTCGTGAAATTTCCTAACTTTTTTCACGATAGCAATACACTGAAATTGAATCTTGCAATTGGAGAATTAATTGCATGGATGTCTTAGTATTAAATTCGTATATGAATTTACTGTAAAATTTTCACGTTTTCTCTTATTTCTTTTTTATATAAATATATTAGTTCACATTATGTATCTATTGAATTTAAAAAACTTAAAACTTTCGCTACAAGAACATGGTGTTCGTCTCTATAAATTTCAATATTTTTTTAAAAACTTTATTTAAACTCTGGGTTGGTCCAGTAAGTAGGAGTGACAATTTATGAAAAACAAATAAAATTGGGCAAAAATATCGCACGATCCCAACCAAGAGGCAAATAAATAAAAACTACTTTTTTCCCAGCATAAATATTGTAGTGCTATATGCTGGCATGTATGTAATCTAAGAGAGAGAACTTAAATTATTTATGTTCGAGATATTTTCTCGAATAAAATTAACATTTTCTTTAATGATTTTATCTAATTAAATACAATTGTACATAATCTTGTAATTCGTTTCACTTCCACAGGATTTGTCTGACATCTACTGGGATTGGCCGAATTCAAAGATAGCAACTGACTTCAACTCCTATAAAACAATTAGTCGTGCTTATATTTGCTTGATTCATAATTAGTTCCCGAATATATCATAGGAAATGACTACGGTGCCGTGAAGGCACCATGCCCCCCACACCCCTTTATTTATATCCATTGATCCACCATTATTTATAACCAACTTTTGATCTAATGATTCTAATTAAGTGGGGAATGGTACATGCACGGCACCGCAGAAAATCCCCTATATCATATTCTATTTCAATGTATATGAATCCTCTCTTAAGAAAATAAATGGGTTTCATTCCTAGACAGTTAGAGAAATATTAATAACATTTTTTTGCAACAAATTTAACTACCATTTAAGAAATAAAAATCATTTTGGGGTCGCCAACATAGAATTTAATAGAATTTAGAATTCCATAATAATTTAGGTGTACTCAATTTGGATTTCTATGAAATACATCAAATTTTGTGTTCCTCAACTTTGATTTTAATGGATTCTATGAAAATCCAGTATCCTCAAACATTTTACGAATTTCATGGATTTCTTTTATTAAGTGGATTTGAATGGATTTTCATAGAATTCTAAGGCATATTTGTGAAGAAAATATTCTATACAAAACTCAACCTCAACCCCTCGTAACTCGAATTCCATTTTCCTAAAAATAGTAATAACAACAACAACAATAATAATATTGATAATATAATAGAATAAAATAATAGTACTAATAATTATTATAATAATACATTATTATTATTATTATTATTATTTGTTTTGTAGTCTTATTTCGATTGCTAACATCTTTTAGTAAAAAAAAATTGTCATTATAATATTTTAATGGAAATAAGAAAGTTTTTTCAATATATATATATATATATGGTGATTTCTTCTATTTTTGTTAGTTGATAAATATTTATCACCACATCTTGATAGATGCATTTTTATTTAAAAAAATATGAATTATCTCCATCAATGTTATTTTTAGTTTAATAATTATTTTAGCAATAATATTTTATTAAAAAAACTCATACTTGACCATGTCAAATTACATTTATATTAATGACTTTGTTTGAATACTTGCAATTTTTTATGATTATGAAGTTATTATATTTACATAAATTCATTAATTATATGTTGATAAAATTCAACGAATTCCATTAGAATGTTTTAAAATCCACACAATTCCATTGTATAAGAATTCATAAAAATTCATTAAAACCCAATAGAATTCATAATGGAATCCATAGAATTCTTTAAAATCTATGGAATTTCAAATGCTTAAAAATCCTTCAAAATCCGTGTTCAGGACACCCCCTTAAGACTTGGGTCATGGACTTTGAAAGTATGTGAAAACAGAAGGGAAAAGTACACAGTTTTATTTACTATTATTTAAAAATAAAATAAAACACTTAATTTTGTTGACATTAATTTTTCTGTAGATGAAATTAAAGAAATCAAAAAACGGCAGTAATATAATTGATCAGCTCATTTCATCCACATAGCAATAAACATTTAACAGGATAACATTTTATTCCAACAGCTCAAAAGTCATAATAACATTAAACTAGATAATTATTTAATTAAATCCACAGAAAATGGAGATAATCGAAATTGAAATCATCACCATTGTCTTTATTATCTTCATCAAGCGGTGAGCTCCTCCTCCTTGTGCGTCTGAATAACCACATCCGCAGTGGGATAAGCCACGCACGTGAGCACCCACCCCTCTTCGATCTGTTCGTCGTCGAGGAAGCTGCCGTCGGCCTGGTCAACGGTGCCGCTGACCACCTTGCCAACGCACGAGGAGCAGGCTCCGGCGCGGCACGTGTACGGCAGATCGTGTCCCAACTCCTCCGCCTTGTCGAGGATGGTAGCGTCGTCCTCGCATTTGAAGGTCACTGAGCCCGTGGGCATGATGAGCTTCACGTTGTACTTGGCCATGCAGGTGAGGCGGGATGGGGCGGACTTGAGGCCGAAGAGGTTTAAGTTGGGGGTGGATCGGAGGCTGGTGCCGGTGATGAACATTGTACTCGCCATTTTTGTTTGTAGAGAGAGTTGTGTTGTGTTGTGGAAATAGTGTGGAGCGAGTGGGGCTTTTCTTCCAAGTTGCCAGATATTATGGCTCGTTCTATCATCATTGGCTTTTTTTAAGCTTCGTTTTAGGCCTCCCATTCTAAGTGTGTTGAGCCGTACCTAGTTAGTATTGTAAATCGTAAATCGTTTTATTTTAGAATCGGTTGCCATTACCCGTGAGCAATGTATCGAGGCAATATTTATCTATCTTAGGAAAGAATATCCAACAATTAAATCGTTAGTTTGCGTATTTGTAAGAAAACCTCACATTTTTAACCAGCAATCTAAAGACAAAAATATTTTGTTTTTCTTGGAAATGGCAAGCAATTTGTGGCTACCATTTACGCACGTGATGAAAAACCAAAGAAACTCACGGGTTTTTTACTTTTGAGTCGTATGAATGAATCCATTTGTTGGGCTGACTTTTGCTGTATAAAATATTGTGAAGATCTTAAGATGGTCCAGACGCAATACAATACAATACAATACAAACATAAATTAAAGAAGTATTTGGTAATTCTTTTTTATGAAAGTTACTGATCAATGTTCTAAATTAAGATGTGTAATTCTTGTTGAAAAATAAACAAATTAATGCACCAATTCTCAATGAAAAAAAAACAAAAAAAAAAACATCGCGATAAGTTTTTTATTATATACTATTCTTATGTGATAGTTGAAGGTGCATATATATATATATATATATATTCATCTTATTTTTATTTGCTCAAAATTGTTTTGGCCGTTTCAACCACTATGATCTTTTGCATAAAAGTAGAATGATGATGTGCATATTTTCATAAGATTTTCTCCACGAATCATTGGAAAAAATATTGTACAATTATTGAATACTATTTTATATATATATATATATATATATATATATATATATATATATATATATATATATATATATAATTAGAATGGTAATAGAAACAATAATATAATTAAATTTACGTTGTTAGTATTAAATAATAAAAAATAGTATAAATACTATTATTTTAAATATGTATTTTTGTGTAATTTTATATTTTTTTAGCCAACTTATTAATTAAATTTGTCTTATTTAGATCAGCTAACTTTTCAATTATTAGCTCTCAACTAACTTATCAATTATCAACTAACTTTTCAACTATCAATTAGTTTATCAATTTTATCTGTCAAATATACTCTTAACATAATAAAAGATTAATCACGTAGATATTGTTGTCTATTAAAATCCATACAATGATGTTGTCGATTGATAATTTAATTGATTGGAAGCTAGTTCAAATGTTTGTCCAATTAATCTGATAATAAGTATTTAAGAATTTTATTATTATATAAACTAATAAAATAATAGTAATTACATTGTTTGCCACGAGAGTTGAGAGTTGGTATATCATGAACTTAATGCATGATGCATCACGATTCACGTATATAATTGCGCATATAAGAAATACGTGGTGGATGTGTAAGTGGTAAATAATGTAGACGAAAACATAATGTTTGTGCATGGTATAATTTGTTGTGTACAATGATCTATTTTTTTACCAATTTAAATAATACCAATTCACAAAGAAAATAAATTACCCTTGAAAACTACATGGTATAATACTTTATCGATGTATATAACTTGACTCCCCTTATAACTGCTTTTTAAAATCAACATGACGCGATTAAATAATACTAATTAAAAATTTTGTTTTCTTGAAATGAATTCACGCAATCATATGCCGCTTGCAGATTTTCAACATTCACACAGTAATTTATACGAAAAACAGAGGGATCTCGGAGGAGACGACATTGAATTGGTAGATTAAAACTTATACCAGATTTAGTTGATAAACTAGATATAAAAAAATACAAAATTACAAAAAATAACATATTTAAAATAATAATATTTATGAAAATTGTCACATAGTTGTTCATTACGGAGTCAATTTGTCCAAGGTCTAATTTAAATTTAATAGTTATTTAATCTTGTTAATTAGTCCAAACTTAGGGAATAAAAGGCAAACACCCTTACTAGAGCCGACAATAAGCTACGTTGGGCCTATTGGGCCAACCTTTAAAATCGGCACAACATTTTCGAGGCCCAAAATAAACAATATAATATAGAGAAAATGCCATGAGATATTATGTTTCTAAAAAAAATTCCACAAATACCTTTGGTTAGATTTCTTTCCAAGAAAACTAATTTTTATATCTATATTACATGCTGAATGAGTTCATTTTTTTCTCAATACTACAAAACGTTGGTTGGAATTAATCTCGCGCTAATTTTGGAATATTTCAATCTAATTAAGATAGAATATTATATATTTTTTTTACTTATCTCCTTCCTATTACACGTATAAAAGGAAAAGCATAATAGAAGACATAAAGGAGAGACGAAGGAGACAATAGAAGTTAAGGTTCTTTTATTCATCAAACACTCCCTTTATATATGGTATCAATTACATGTTTTCATAATACATAAAGATAATAAATAGGGAAAATTGCTTTTTTTGTCCAATATGTTGTCCACTTTCCAATTTTGTACCAAGATTGTATACTAATACATACACGAAGTTGGTAAAATCATCAAAAAAAGGTACAAAATTATCCAATCTGGGCTTGAGGGCGGACGTGACAGGATCTAATATTTAGTTATCAATTTTCATTTAATTTAAATGCCGAAAAACAGAAATTACGCCTGAACCACCGAAAATACCCCTGAGACCCTTGACATCCCTCCCTAATCTCAGATTTTTGCAACCCTTGTGGGTGGTAAGGGTTTGCTGGAACCGCTCTGGTTTGTCGGCGCTCAAATCTATAGATGACTGGTCGCCGTAGACGAATCGGTCAGCCACTCGACGGCGGGGCGATGACAATCAGGCGGTCGTATGTAGACGACTCTCCTCTCCACCTTCTCCTACGGGCACGGCGGATCTCCCCAATTTTTAGAAATCGGTCGGCCAAATCCTCTCTGTCTACTTCGATCTTTGACTGGACAATCCGGTGGCGGAAACCGGCAGGCGACCTCTTCTCCACTTGTTAATCTTAACCGCCTTTGCACTCTGACCACACGCCTCTTTGCAGATTCTTTTTTCTTTCGATTTTCTATCTGAATTTACTAGCACCACTCTAAACTCTCCATTCACAAAATTATACTGCAAACACATTCTTCTTGTTGAAAGTTATTATTTGAAAAAAATATATAAAAATGCTAGCAGTGTTTGATCATGCTGTAGCGAAGGCTCCAGAAGCTTTGAAGAATGCGGAAATGGATTCAGCTTCAACATCGGAGATAAAAGATGGGTCTTTGATAAATTAATTCAATTCTGTGAACCCTAATTCCGCATCGGTGAATTTTGGCCCTCTGGTTTCATTGCTTACTACGCGCACAAACAGAACCCACTAAGGTAAGAGGGGGGGAAATACTAGTGTTTACTTTTTGAATCTATATATCTGGAAATGGCTCACGAAGTGGATTGGAGAGTGTATGTAGGCATAAGAGTATATTTGGTAAAGTAGCTGGAAATTAATGAGACTATGATGTATTTTTTATGCATTTACAACCTCTTCGCCTTCAATCGATGGCGGATGTGGACTGGTGAAGGGCGGCTGAGGCGATGACTTCTTCGGCTTCGCGGTGGGGATGCTAACAGCGGCTATGGGGCTCGACAGCGGTTCGATTCGATGGCGGCGCTCGACCATGGCTGGGATGGACTGAAAGTGACGACTCGCGGGTCTGGAATCGGCAGCGCAAAAGTACGGTCCCAGTGGTGATGACGTTCAGCGGTTTTTTCCCAGAATATGTGGTCGGGCACGACTGAGAAGGGCAGTGGTCATGGTGGCTGCGTGGCGGTGCTCGACAGCAGCTGTGGGGGGTTGCGTTTGGCCGGCGACTTGGGTTGGCCAGGAGCAGGCCGGTGTTCGGGCCTGGGAATCGATCGGAAAAAAAAAATGTGGCGTCAGGGATGGCGACGATTCCGTCGAGGCAGAAACGGAAATAGATAGAAATTACTAATCAAGAGTTTCGGGGGTATATTCGTTAGTTTAAGCATATTTTTTGATTTTTTACATTTAAATTAAATAAAAATTGATAAGTAAATATTGGATCCTGCCACGTCAGTCATCAAGCCCAAATTGGATAGTTTTGTACCTTTTTTTGATGATTTTGCCAACTTCGTGTATGTGTTTTGATAGTGGATAATATCTTGGTTCTAAATTGGAAAGTGACCAACATAATGGACCAAAAAAGTAATTTTCCCTAATAAATATCTAAACTGTCCTTCATCAGTTACTTATTGACGAAGGCACACTAATAGTGTTTTTCCTTCAACACTCCCCCTTGTGCCAAGTCGAATGGTGAAATGGTGTTTCATTGTTGCCTCGTTAAAACCTTGCCAAGTAACAAAATCCAATGGGAAAAATAAAACTTGGTGTAAGAAAAAAGAGTACAACACGCCTATGTTGAGGCTCCTCCTAAAGTGTACACCTCTCTCTGATATGTACATCTATCAAGAGAACTTTGAAAGTCTCCACTTCCTCAATTTACTTGATTCTTGAGAAAGTACATAGTTGTTGGTTGTAGAAGAGTTGTGGTGATATTACTCGTATTATCACATTTTTTTCAGTGATAGAGTTCAAGCCACTATCATCAGATATATGAATGATCATAAAATTTATCGTAGATACTCACGAACTGCTACATGTATGATAACGATCTCTTTACATGGATCGAATGAGTAACCAACATCAACGATACTATTTGGTGTTTCATATTAGGAAGTAAACTCAACATTTTTTATAGGGATTACAAGACCATCTGCAGTCCCAATTATATTTATGAATGTGAAAAATAAACTCGCGTCAATGGTTTCTTTTAGGTATCAAATTAAATTTTGATTCCATTCCAGTGACATTGCGCTTTCTTGAGTTAAATCAAGATAAAAATTTTGAGAAATTAATATTTGGTCAAGTATATTAGTAATGGTACAATAATGCGCATATTCTACGTAGGTAGAGAAATTCAGCTCCCACCAGTTCTTCGTCATTCCACTGACGAAATTGATATTTCCTTATATCTTCACTTTGACCAACCATAGGAGTGCTAGAATATTGCACTTATCCATATTTAATTGCGTGATCATCTTTTGGGTATATTCAAACTGTATAATTTAATATTCCACAAACTCGGGTTTAGTTTAAAGCCTTAACATGTCCAAGTTTTCCCATGATTCATTATCTCAAATAAGAATTTCAAATAACTAGCGATATCTCTTATTTCATTAAAAGTGAATATTATGTTCCTTTCATCGACATATATAATTATAATCGCAAATTTGAAACTTATTTTCTTTATAAATACACAAGGGCATAGATTATCGTTTCCCAATCAAGTAGTCATTTCGACGGTTATACCACATCCGTCTGGATTATTTCAATCCATAAAGTGAGCATTTCAATTTAATTTCAAATGCACTCTGTGGCTTAGAGTCACTTGCCTTGACAATGAAAGGCCAGCAAACACTTTTGTATATATCTCTAAATCATAATCCACATAGAGATATGATGTAACCACAGGTATAAGCTGCATTCTCATTCTTTAGAATTATAACATTTATTATGAGAGAGTACATATCCTCATAGTCAATTCCAGGGCGTTGTGATAAACTTTGTACTTCAAGTTTAGATTTGCATCTGATGGATTTATTTTTCTCATTACGATTTCTAAAAAAAATTGTTTATGCTCTACAGGCTTTACACTTGGGTGAGGTTAGCACTACCAAACCAAATACCTGCCTTGTTGTCAGTTAATTTAGTTATACTTGTATTGGTTATTTACATTTAGGTCAATTTGCTCTATATTGATATTCAATAGAGTGTGATTCGATACTAATATACTATATGATTCCTTGAGCAACAATGTATATATCATCAATGTGTGTAGAAGATCTTTCCATCAACTCATATAAACTCATATTGTACATTGAGATTATTTATTCTCTGGAATTATATTAAACATCGGAGCGTCCTCCAGTAATGATTCATGGATATAAGTATAATCAGAGATAATCTCACGAGAGTAATTATCTTCATCGATGATTAATTGAATTTGTGCCATACGTGCCCTCTTATTCATTGTGCGAGTATTGATCGAATCAAGTGACCTCCCCCATGTTCCTTTTGGTTGTCACGACCTCAACCACACCTCCACTAAGTATGGTAGCAATGTCGTAATTTGCGACATTGTGCCTTTTATGGGGACTTTTAACCTTGCAGACACATTTGCAGCTTGTATATATATGATCTCGTCACTTTAGAAATTGAGTCTTCTATACTTTGAAGATCAATTGTTCACTTTACTTTACTTTCACGTTACATTGTTAAATGCGAGGATCGTAATGAGACATAGTATGAAACTATTCATGTCGTTCCATTAGAAAATACTTTTTCTTATCTCCCCCTAACGACGGGAAGACTGTCTCATTAGAGTGACAAATTCACTAATTTAGCGATAAAGAGATCGTCTGTCAAAGGTTTCAAATAGCGGATGACTGTTAGAGATTCATATCCAACATAGATACTTACTCGTCTTTAGAAACCCATATGAATGCGCTGTGGGGGCGCAATAGGCACATATACTGCTTAATCAAATATACGTAGATATGAATTATCAGGCTTATATCCAGTTACCAACTGGTACGCAAAATATCTGGTTAGCAGGGGTTCATAAACGAATAAGTAAGAGTTGCGTGCAATATTGCATAACCCTGTGCAAAGACAAATGAGTGCACATAAATATTGTCTTAGTCACCATCTATATTCTTTGTGGTGGTGTCTTCTTTGAGACCTTATTATATATGCACATTAGGGTACAAAATCCAGTACATCGATCTTTATTAAAATGCAATAGACATCAAGTACTTTTAATGTAAACTCTCTAACATTATGAGATTGGGTGCTTTATAAGGGTGGTGAGTCCTCAATTGTATTAAATGTGTTAGAAGTTTTGCAAATGCAACATTTTTATGGACAATACGTGCCGAAACATCGACCAAAACTATAAAATACTTGAATGATCCGCATTTTGAATTGTCATGTCCACATGTATCACCAACTATCGATTATAAGAATGAAGTATATAATTTGTATCTTTAGCAAATGCATGTCTCAATCATACAATTTTGATAATGAACAAGTTTTAAAAAAATGAGTGA
The DNA here is from genome assembly GCA_014905375.1 of Phtheirospermum japonicum. NCBI lineage: Eukaryota > Viridiplantae > Streptophyta > Magnoliopsida > Lamiales > Orobanchaceae > Phtheirospermum > Phtheirospermum japonicum. Next base: position 543,908 of record BMAC01000561.1, on the reverse strand, counting down.
TGTATCTTTGAGATATGAATGTATGTAGTGCTCATAGTACTTTATAATGCACTAGCTGTAATTGAACAGGATTAGTTCGACACTATACTGTGCATCAAATTTCTATCTCGTTTTGTGTTTCACTCGAAATAAAAGATATCCATGTTAATTTCCTATAATTGACCATCATGTCACGACGACTAAAGAGTCCATGCTAGTCGTGTCAAAAACTTGAATGAGAGTCAGTGTCCAAAAGTTCTTTGTTGGTCATATCTTATGATTCAATAATCAAAAAGTAGTAATGTAAAATTACATGATTGACTCTAAAACGTAGTTTCTTCCACATAAATCAAAAGTATAGTTCAGTTATCATAATGTACTTCTTAATGATAATAATCAACATGAATATTATCAAACTTAATAAGGTTCGTGTCGCTCTTGGTCCATACTGGGCTTTTATGACTTTTATCAATGTGCCACTAGGCATCAAGACTTTGTCACATAGAATATAAATTCAGTGAATAATTGTCAAAATATATATTCTTCTCAAAATCCTCTTTTTCAGGAATTCATCAATCTCAAAAACTGATAAAACTCTAGCCTCTTCCCTTTAAAATTATCAAATCCGATGGCCATGACTAGGAATTCCAACAAGAACCAGATAGTGAAGAAGTACTCGAAATTAACTTTAAAAATAAAAAATTGAATTTTCTCTAAACCCTGTGTCTGTTTTTTATTTCTTGTAATTTCTCTTTTACCTTTTAATTATATCCCTTTTTCGCCCTAAAACTGTGATGTAGTAATTTATGCAAACCTTTTCTTTTTAAACTATTGGAGAAATATTGGTTGAGTCTGTTTTATTTATTTATTTATTTATATTTTGTGATGGGGATAGCTAATTGTTTAAAACTCATATATACGAATGTTTGAGCAAACATCCTCTTTTTCGCTCCTAATTACTGTCTTTTATTATTATTATTATTATTATTATTATTATTATTAGCATAGGTATTGTGTGCAAGTTACGTTTTTAATACATAATTTTCTAAACAAATAAATATTTTGAGTCGGTCGTGTTGGTGAATCTTTGGGAAATCAAATATTTATCTAGTATTTGATATAATTCGATTTAAGTGAAATTATTGGATCTGATTATCACCGCGGCTATCTCGATGCCACTGCCTAGAGAATAAGGATCGGGCGGCTATGATTGGGGATGGGTTGTTAGCGGCGGAGCACGAAATTTTGATTGGTGATGGGTTTCACCTTCTATTCTTGAGCTGTATTACCATAAAATTCATGGATATGTAGAATGTATATTTTTTTCTCATATTGTTTGGTTTATTATTTTGTAGTTTGAGTGCAATGCCTTGGATTCTATGAAATCTGGCCTCTACTTTTTTTTTTCCTAATTATTATAATTTCAATGTGTGACTTTATATTGACTTTGGTCTGCATGTCGAATATTGAAGGAAAATTTGTGGTTTAAAACAAACAAAATATCTCTCTTTATTTATTTTGATTTTTTTCCTCTTCATTTTTAAATCGCAGTGATTGATATCGATATGAGCTGCAATTTAAATGATTAAAGTGGATTTATGTTTTGGCGTACGTTCTAATTTAAAGTTTCACGGGTTGTATGTGGCTCAAGTCTTCTAAGATTTTTTTTTTACCTAGAAAATCTGGCTTTCTTTACCTTTAAATCATTGTTATTGCGTGTATTTTACCTTTTTAATTGAGATTTTCTTTTCTGACCTGATTCTTTTCTGTTGATATCTATATTACTTAATTTATTTTATGTTTATCTATTGTATGTGGGTTGTACATCTCTTGAGTATTGGTTGTACATCTTCTTATTTATCTTTTTTTGTTATGTGATGTCTGGTTTATGTATAGTTGACTTGTAAGATTATTTATATTCAGATTTGATTTATGTACAGTTGATGTGTAATTTAGTTATAAGTTTTATTTACACGATTTTATGTTGTTGTTGAATTTATAAGCTTGTCAGGTCCTCTGATTTTACTTGGTTGATTTGTAGTTAATTTTATGTTTATTCTTTGTACTTTTATTTTTCAAATAAGTTCATAAAATGGTTGTTGTTTGGTTGAATTTGTATTTCTTAATAACTGAATTTGGTTCATTTAAAGTTATAAATATAAATTAACAACAAATCAAATAAAAAAAACATAGTATAAGATAGATATATGAAAATTAATTAAATATAAATAAATAACTGCTCCAAGTATAAAATAAAAAATGTGTAATGAACATATTTACTGTTACGTTAATAATTAATTATCGATAAAAAAGATATTATAATAGAGTAATTAGGGATGATATATAAGGATAATTACAACAAAACAAATATTACAGTAAGATATTTGTTCATTCAAGTTTTAAATCAAAAGAAATAAAATAAAAAAATAAAATAAACAATTTTTTGCTCTCAATATTTTTCATCAACACCTTGGAATGTATTGCGAGTTCTTTATTAGAAATAAATTAATTACTACAACTTGAAACACAAATATTAATATAAAATATAAAATAAAGACCATTTTATGAGTATATGGAAACACAAATATTTTAAGTAAATATATTTTAYTCATAATTACGTTTAATTTAGGAAAATTATTTTAATCTTATTTTTAGTTAATCTATCACATATTTAAAGAGTATGATGAATATTAAAATCATGTAAAAATAGAATTGATTTACATGTGATTAGAAATATATATCATTATATAATTATAATAATAAAAATAAAATTAAAAATTTTAAACTAGGTATCCATGTTACTCTACCTTTTTATTTTATATTTCAGTGTAAAAGGAGCCCATAGACAAGTACACGTGTTTCCACGGACCGAACCAGTGAGGGCCCATCAATTCAATCTCAACCGAAATCAAATTACACAATTCCATTCCCATCATCTTTATTCCCCCGAGTTGCAATAATTTATTCCTTAAATTCTAACTTTCTACTGCAGATTATTATATAATAATATAAATACCATCAGTGTGTAAATTTTTTCTTCTTCAGAACATTTCTCATGGTATATGCACACTTGCTACCCCACTAGCCTCTGCTTGTTCTTTGCTTTTCTTGAAATCCCAGCAATAAACCACCCTACCTTTTTCCCTGTTTCCCACTGGAAAAAAACTCACTCAGTTTTTGCAAAAACGATACCTTTCTCCCCAATCGCCCCAAACTCTGAAAAGCCCTATTCCCAAATTGGGGATCAGAGGTGAATTGTGGATTTTTTTTGATACCTTTTGAATTACAAGCATCTTTAAGGTGTTTTTATTGGGTAATTGATGGAAACCCTCTTCAATCGAGTTCTTTAATTACTTAAATAAGATGTTAGGATTATTCTCAAAATCTTTATAATTTCACATTAAAAATATGGAAAATTAAATATTTTTAATTTCCAAATTTTGCTTTTGATTTCTGGAACTAGAAAAAGCGCAATCTTATCGAAGGCTTTTGAATTTTTAGTTGAAGAAGATTGAGATAGGAGGTTTTGCGGGAAGTAAAAAAAAAAGGGAGCAGATATGGAGAAATACGAACTTGTGAAGGATATAGGGTCTGGAAATTTCGGCGTGGCGAGACTTATGAGAAACAAGGAGACTAAAGAGCTTGTGGCAATGAAATACATAGAAAGAGGACACAAGGTTTGATCTTTTTAGTTTTTTTATTTTCAAATTATATTGGCAGATCAACAGTTATTTCAATTTCAAATTTATTATTTGTATTGTCTGTATTATGTGTGGATGTGAACCTGTAGACTACGTTTTATTATGATTTTTATGATGTTCAATGTTTTGGATTTTCCATTTTGTGGGTGTTTAATTATGTGATGTTCTAATTTACACTTGAATTTCCCTTACGAATTGAGGCTCATTTGTGATTTTGTGTGTAGATCGATGAGAATGTGGCGCGTGAGATCATAAATCATAGATCACTTCGTCATCCTAACATAATTAGGTTTAAGGAGGTGATTGTTTTTAATTATTTTATTATRATTATTTGTTGGGAGTGACTAAAAAGTATAATGTGGTGAGATTTGGTGTTTTACGATTTATAGGTGGTTTTAACTCCAACACATCTAGCCATTGTCATGGAGTATGCCGCAGGTGGAGAGCTCTTTGAGAGGATTTGCAATGCTGGACGATTTAGTGAAGACGAGGTAATATGAATTATTTTTACCACCCATTATTAATCCCAAAGAATGGGATATTGAGTGAACACATGTTTATTTATTTATTTTTTTGCCGTATTTTCAGTCAAGGTACTTTTTCCAGCAGCTAATTTCTGGAGTCAGCTACTGTCATTCAATGGTAAGATAAAATAATCAAAYATATATTTGGCCCAGTATGAAATATATGGGTTTTTTTTACGTTTTTTTTTTTTAAATGTGGATCTTGCTTGTGGTAATTATGTTTTTTTTTTCTTCCTTGATCTGTAGCAAATATGCCACCGCGACTTGAAGCTGGAGAATACCCTTCTGGATGGTAGCCCGGCCCCACGCCTGAAAATATGCGACTTTGGTTACTCAAAGGTAGCGTCTTGATATTTAGGTGTATTGATTATTTAAGAATGTTTTTACATAACGGAGTAACTACTTATGTTCGTTTTTTTTTCTTTGTTTAGTCATCTCTTCTTCATTCGAGGCCCAAATCAACTGTTGGCACGCCTGCTTATATTGCTCCTGAGGTCCTGTCTAGAAGAGAATATGATGGAAAGGTAAGTCTAGTAAAAGTGCCATTAGATTTTTTTGTTTTTTTAAAGTTTTTTTATACGAGTTGTTGGTTTCTGTCCAGTTGGCCGATGTATGGTCATGTGGTGTGACGCTTTATGTTATGTTGGTCGGAGCATATCCGTTTGAAGATCAAGAAGATCCGAAGAACTTTAGGAAAACTATTCAAGTAAGTTTTTTTTTAATTAATTAATTTATTATTTATACGAGATTATGTCTAAAAATTTTCACTGGCATATGCTTTGGTGATCTTTGGCAGAGGATAATGGCTGTTCAATACAAGATTCCCGACTATGTCCACATATCTCAAGATTGCAGGCACCTCCTTTCTCGCATATTTGTTGCTAATCCATCCAGGGTATGTAATCTTTGTCTGAATTCATTTTAATGGAGACTAAATAATCATGAATACGGCTGCACAAATTTTAAGTTTTTCTCGGTAATGAAATTTGCTTACGTTTCTATTGCCTTTAGTCAAGCTAGTAAATTTAGGTTAATTACCAAAAATACCTAGAGGTTTAGTCTAATTTCAAAAGTTCCCTCTTGATTATGTGTTTCTATGCTACGAATTACACTCTCGAGATGTATATAAGAAAATACAAACCTGTGATTGTTTTTTTGTTTTGTTTTTAATCATTCCTCAGTTAGGACCATAAAGTGCTTTTTGGCTCATCGTTTCGGATGATATTGAAAGTACAACATTTTTTCATATATCTTATGTATACCCATGGGATTATTATATTTGGTGCAGAGAGTTACAATCAAAGAAATCAAATCACACCCATGGTTTTTGAAGAATTTACCGAGGGAATTAACGGAAGTGGCTCAAGCACAATACTACCGTAAAGAAAACCCGACCTATTCCCTTCAAACTGTGGAGGAGATCATGAAAATCGTTGACGAGGCTAAAGCCCCTCCACCGGCTTCCCGTTCGGTTGGGGGCTTCGGGTGGGGAGGCGTAGAGGAAGAGGATAAAGAAGATGTAGAAGAGGAGGTGGAAGAGGAAGATGTTTATGAAGAAGACGAGTATGATAAGCAAGTGAAGGCCGCTCATGCAAGTGGTGAAGTTCGTCTCACTTGAAAAGAGTTATTTGCTTTTGTGTAAATTTGGATTTATGATGCTTTGTTTGGTCTAAGAAAATGTTTGGGTAAAGGGATTTGTGGGTTTTAATAGGTATGTAAATTTTTTAGTGACGGTGATCGGAGGCTCGTGTGGTTTCGTATTTACGAGGGTTCGTTTTTGTGCGACTTATGTGGTTGTTTTTTGAATTTTATTTTTTTTTATTTAGAGTTATTACTTGTTTGAGGTTTTAGAATGTTTGGTATTTTCATGTGAAATGTGATTAGTTATGATCTTCCAGCAAAACCTATGTGTCACGGTTTAGTTGATTTAATGTTTTTTTAAAATTAATTTACCCTTTTTTTAGCTTTTCGAGTTCCAGTTGAGGAAAATATTTAATCAAACGAAAGAAAATAGCTAAAGTTGATCGGTTAATGAATATGTTCACTCAATAATCCTTAAAAGTTATGGAAAAATTTTCCAATCACGACATGAAAATGTCATCATCATCTATTGATAATCATGATGCTACACATTATTATCACTATTAACAACCATGCTTCCTGTCTTGTGTTTAAAGTCCACAATGACTGCCACAAGGTCACAAACTATTATTACAATTTTGTCACGACTCATTTATTTATTTTTTTTAATTGTCGGTACATGGCTATTTCACAATCAAAACATGACAAGTTTTGCAAATGTAAATAAAGCTACAAAAATGATTATCATTGGAATATCTATTTTGAATCATTAGTGCATCGCTGGTACAACAATGTCTGAGGAGTAAACATTGATAAATAGCAAAAGAAAAAATATGGATTATATAAGCACATTAAATGATAGACAGTCTCATTATTTAATTATTTTAATTCCCCCTCTTCATTTTTTTAGATAAATTAAATAATATTTGTTACATATATAATGTTAACACCGATCTATTTTATAAGTTTTTATTATAATATTAATGTATATTGCCAAGTAAGTATAACAATCAATATAGATATGCCTTGCTCTTATTTAATTAATGTAATACGCAATATATAGTAAATGCAAGTGAAATAAAAAGCATTCAAATGGTACTCATAATTGTTGGTTCAATAATGCAGTGAATCCATAGGAACTTTTGAATTATTATGGGCACATGATGACACCCACTCATAATTAAAACTTTGGAATTTATAACCCCATAAATGCACCAAATTAATTTGGCATTGTTAAGCAATATTTTAGGGATGGTGGGACATAACAGCCTACGCCATGCTTGTTTCTTAATGCAATGATGGATTATCTTATCTGACTTAGAATAGAATGGACTTCCATCTTCATGCCAGGTGCATGTTCAGTTCAATTTTTTATTTCTTTTATAACAAAATTTTAATTCTAAATTAACAATTTTTTATATTTACATTATTCTCATCTCTTTTATCTCATCATCATTATATTAAAAAAAAAATTATGAAATAATATAATACACTATCATTCATTTTTAAAATATAATTTGATATTAAATCATACTTTTTTCATACATAATTTAACATTTATACAAAATTCCAAATGAATAAAATAAAATAAAGTGAACTTAATAAAGTATTATAATCATTTCCTATATTCAGTACTTTAAAAAGACAAACAAGCCTATAATTCACCGGGATAAGAAAATGGGAAAAGGAAAATACTCCTCCGAATAATAGATGACGTTGGGTTTGAAATTTCTTCGTTATCTAGATGAATAAAACATAAACTGAAATACAAACCTGCAATAGGAAATATGTTTCAATGTTATCTTCGGGGAAAAAATTAATACCCCTTTCTATTTAAAAATAAGTGTTGTTTTATAATATTTTACGATTCCATTCTAATTTTATTCTTATTTATTTTAATAAATATAAACTAATTTATGGTAATAGAATAATTAAAGAAAAAAAACTAATTAGAAACGATTATTAGTTGTTTGAAGATGTATTAATTAAATATTTATATTCCTTAATTTTGTTAAAAAAACTCTAAAATGACAATTAAAAAGAAGTGAACTTTTACGGTGCTGTGAGATCACCATTCTTCACTTAATCACAACCATTAGATTAAATATTGGCTACAAACATTAATACATTAATGTAAATGCATAAGGGGAGGGGGGTTATGGTGCTTTCACGGCACCGTAGTCATTTCGCTCAAGGGATACATTGAGAAGACAAAAATAAGAAAATTACATGTTATTGTGACAAATAGTTTTTGGATGATATTTTAAAGTTGGTAAACGGGTGGTTTTTTGCAATGGAGGAGTGGCTCATGAAGTTGGAGAGGGAAATAAAAAAATAATTAATGTGCGAGGGTGATGAGAATTTAAAATAATGGCGCGGATATATGCACCCCGAAAATTTATGAGTTCACCCCAATTGATAAGAACACACCAAACTATTTTAAAATGTATTTCTTCTTACTAAGTTAACCCCAATAACACCCCATTTCACCCCCCCTATATTATAATAAATAATATAATAAATTAAATAAAATAAAATAGAATATTAATAAGAAACAGAAAAGAAAAAGAAAAGAAAAGCGGGAGAAAGAGAGAAAAAGGCGAGAGAAAGAGAGAAGCCGCGCAGAGAAGAAACAGGGGAGAAAAGAGAGGAAAAATTCTTTGTTCGGAAATCAGCGAGGAGAAATGGAACGGGGTGAACCATCAAACGTGAGAGGTAAGTTRATCATTTGGTTTGATTGAGTTATTTAGGTTAGGGTTTAAATTTTTTGGGTACAACTTGATGTGTTCGATTCTGGTTCTCAGAACCATAGCCGTGTGTTCGGCCAAATTTTCCGAACATATACTCAATGTTCATGGCTGTCGATCGAACAATTTCTCCCAGAAGTTGAAAATCAAGACGTTCGAAGTAGAATTTCGAACACACAGATTATGTTCGAAAATATATTTCGAACACTATGTCTTTGTTCGAAAATTTCATTCGAACAAAACCAATTTGTTCGAAGTAAATTTCCGAACAGAATGCTAATGTTCAGTTATGCTTTTAGTGTTCGATTCTGGTTCTCAGAACCATAGCCGTGTGTTCGGCCAAATATTTCGAACATATACTCAATGTTCATGGCTGTCGATCGAACAATTTCTCCCAGAAGTTGAAAACCCAGACGTTCGAAATAAATTTTCGAACACACAGATTATGTTCGAAAATATATTTCGAACACTATGTCTTTGTTCGAACATTTCATTCGAACAAAACCAATTTGTTCGAAGTAAATTTTCGAACAGAATGCTAATGTTCAGTTATGCTTTTCGAACATATTCTGTGTGTTCGAAAATCTACTTCGAACGTCTTTGTTTTCAACTAATTGAATGATTATAAACATGTGTTTTCATTATTCAAATTTTTAGTTGGTTTGATGAAATTATGTTCTTGATATTTAATTTGAATGAATTGTTTGGCGTTGTTTGTGTATTGTTTTGGTTGGGCTCTAAAATCGGTTGCAAATACATGCCTCGTTTTTAAATTGTGTTTTTTTTTTGTCCAACCAGCTATTGATGATGGAGATGCGGAAGGATACAGAATAAGACCAACGGCATCGATCCGAAGGCAACGAGGTCGAGACTCATCAAATCGGGGGCAAAGAAATATTGATTCTGGAAATATGGAAGAGACACTTATATCGAATGAAGAGGTTGGAGAGGGTGGACGAGCTCGGCGTGCAACTGTTGCTGCCGAGGATGAGATACTCAAGGCTCCTCATCCTGGAGGTCCTGAGATTATTACTTTGCTGCCTAGTTTTCCGACGCATGTTGCCTCAAAAATATGGTTTGGCGTCGAGCGAGATATTTTGAGATTTCAGTGTCATTCATTGAAATTGTCTCAGTGGGAAGTTCCGAAACGTGAGACTGTACGGTTCAGACGATTAATTAGGCGCTCGAAACTTCTTGATTTAAGAGGTATGTCATACCCCGTTCCAAATAGAACTTTGATAAGTGCGTTTGTGGAACGTTGGCATCCGAAAACAAATACATTTCACATGCCGTTTGGGGAGATGACCATTACGTTGGATGATGTTTATTGTTTGACTGGATTATCGGTATCTGGAAATCCTGTGGAGCTTATAGGAGATCAAGTGGAGGAGAAAGGCGATGCTTTGGTGTCGCGGTTGTTAGGAGTTGAACAATTTGAGGCCTACGAGGAGATTGCTCACACCAGAGGTAGCTATGTGAGACTTGAGTGGCTAAAGGAGAAGTTTTGTGAGGCTATTAAGTCTGAGGATCCGGAGAATTTGGAATATGCAACGCGAGCGTATGTTTTGTACACTTTTGGGTGCACGTTGTTTGCGGATAAGACTGGAAATAAAGTAATGACCACCTATCTGAGATTGTTGGAAGATCTTGATCAGATGAATTTGATCGCGTGGGGCACCGGTGCTTTGGCTTTTTTGTATAGGCAGTTAGGACACGCATCAAGATGCGAGGTCAAATCTGTTTGTGGCTACTTCACACTACTTGAGGTATGAACTTTTTTACTATCTTTCAATAAATTCGCTATTGGATGTGTATACATGAAATTAACTAGTACTTACTATGATGAAATATTGCAGGCGTGGATATATGCATACTTTCCTTGCATGCGACCCCCACACAACACACAGTACGAGAGCTGGCAACCTTTGGCATTTAGGTGGTCACCATCATCACGATCAGCAGGACGGCTAGAAGAGATTGTGGCACATAGAGAGACACTCGACTCGCTGACGGTATCAGATGTAAGTCTCAATGATTTTTCTCATATTTAGTTTTATTGATTTCATACTCATATTAGTTGTTTATAAAATAATTGAGGGATTTACAATATGTAGGTTGATTGGTCCCCATTCGACACCATTCGTGATAAGTATACATTTCGCGATGTCGCTTTTTTCCAAGGATGCATTAGATGTTTCTCCATTATTGAGCCCTACCATCCGGATCGTGTTTTGAGACAGTTTGGTCATGTTCAGAGAATTCCAGATGCCCCTCTTGGTCCAAGGGTTGCAATACGACCTAAAAACAGTACTCGCTACAAGGTAGAGTGGGCATCTTCGCTTGCAAGCTATTATATGCACTGGGATTCTCATTTGCTGGCTGGCCCTCGACGTGGGCGTCAAGTGAGCTTTCCGGGGAGACTTCGCCAAATTACATGGCATGGTACATCAAGCATTCTCACCGATCGTGCAAAATCCAGAACGACGTTCGACTAATCTTAGTCGCTCTTCGACGGCCAGTGCAGCTGAGCAGATAAGACTTGCACGAGATCTGCTTCAAGGAGTGGTGCAACGATGGAGGCGTCGGGAAGAAGATCTCGCTGAGGACTATCTCACAGTGGAGGATGCATACAAAGCCTTAGGAGGGGGGGATAGTGATAGTGATAGTGATGATGCCTGAGCCGTCCAATCGTAGACGTAGTTGGACTATAATGATGTTCTAGGAGTTGTCGGGATTTTTTTAGTTGAATTGTTATTTGTGTTTAGTACTTTTGGATATTTGGTAGTTCGTACTTGTGCTTGATTCGAACGTAGTTTAACAATATTTCTTGTTTGTGTTGGATTGTTTCTTGTTTTGGTGAATCAAGTTTCATGTATATTGTTTAATTGTTTTTTTTATATTCGAACGTGTTTAGTTGTTATGGTGTTTGTTGTTGAATTATTTAGAAAATGGACAAAACAGAGAGGTGTTCGAAATATGCACCCGAACGCACTGCACATGTTCGAAATTTACAGCCAAACAAGTGCAGTACGTTCGAGAATAGTGTCCGAACACCTCTTTGTTTTCATTTTCTCAAAAAAAGAAACAATGTTCATGGCAGGTGTACGAGAAAAATATTCGAACACACTGCATGTGTTCGAATTTGTCTGCCGAACACTTTTCGTATGTTCGAGTAGGGAATTCGAACACCTCTGTGTTTCTGGGTTGACAAAACAGAGAGGTGTTCGAATTAAATATTCGAACATAGACGATGTGTTTCGAAATAATCGGACGAGCATTTGCATTATGTTCGAGAATAGTGTCCGAACACCTCTCTGTTTTCGGTTTCTCAAAAACAGAGAGGTGTTCGAGGTAAATATTCGAGCATAGTACTTGTGTTCGAAATTTATAGACGAACATTTGCAGTTCGTTCGGGAATTTGTTCCGAACACCTCCCTGTTTTTGTTTTTTATATTCTAATGTATGTTTGTACGACATCTGTTTCGAATACCCTTCTGTTAGGTTTGGCATTATGAAATGTTTTGAATACCGTGTAAAATACGTTCAACACATTACTACTCATAAAACAGAAAACACAAATTACATAGTGCCACGTTTAATAAAAAATAACCAAACTATCATAATAAGTTTAATTCCCTGCCAACGAGGTCATTGTATAACTTAAGTTGTTGCA
>BMAC01000561.1:518987-531678 GCA_014905375.1 Phtheirospermum japonicum | reverse complement strand
AGTTCAGTATATTGTTTATATTGTTTAATTATTTTTTTTTATATTCGAACGTGTTTAGTTGTTATGGTGTTTGTTGTTGAATTATTTAGAAAATGTACAAAACAGAGAGGTGTTCGAAATATGCACCCGAACGCACTGCCCATGTTCGAAAGTTACAGCCGAACAAGTGCAGTACGTTCGAGAATAGTGTTCGAACATCTCTTTGTTTTCGTTTTCTCAAAAAAGAGAGAAAACAGAGAGGTGTACGAGACAAATATTCGAACACACTGCATGTGTTCGAATTTATCTGCCGAACACTTTTCGTATGTTCGAGTAGGGAATTCGAACAGCTCTGTGTATCTGGGTTGACAAAACAGAGAGGTGTTCGAATTAAATATTCGAACATAGACGATGTGTTCGAAATAATCGGACGAGCATTTTCATTATGTTCGAGAATAGTGTCCGAACACCTCTCTGTTTTCGATTTCTCAAAAACAGAGAGGTGTTCGAGGTAAATATTCGAGCATAGTACTTGTGTTCGAAATTTATAGACGAACATTTGCAGTTCGTTCGGGAATTTGTTCCGAACACCTCCCTGTTTTTGTTTTTTATATTCTGATGTATGTTTGTACGACATCTGTTTCGAATACCCTTCTGTTAGGTTTGGCATTATGAAATGTTTTGAATACCGTGTAAAATACGTTCAACACATTACTACTCATAAAACAGAAAACACAAATTACATAGTTCCACGTTTAATAAAAAATAACCAACTATCATAATAAGTTTAATTCCCTACCACGAGGTCATTGTATAATTTAAGTTGTTGCATGCACAACACTTCCCATCCCTTTGAGCAATCCTCACGTCGTTCATACCACTTAAAAGGTACGATAGGTAGTGGATGTCCCGGCCGTAAGTTCACCTATTTAAAAAAAAAATTGATTACTATACTGTAAAAATAATCACGTATATATTAAAAAATAAGCAACCTACTTCAATAAAGTGCGTTTCACCTGCGACTAATGCGATGCATATGCATTTAGGGTTAACGGAAACTGGAACAGATGATGTATAAGGCAAATATGTGCAGCAAGCACTTAGGGATAATACCACCAATATAACATTGTACGCAAATGCAATAAGGTGAGCCATCTCTGGTAGTAACAACCAATGTTTCATGGGTGCAAGTGTATCATAGTAGTTCAGTGCGAATAACACATCATCAACAGCTCCGCGTGCGATGAATACATTAGTGTATATATCACGATATTTTTGCAATTCATCACTAAGGTCTCGCCGCACTTTGCCCCACGAATCCTCGCCAAAACCCATTAAATGAGCAACTGCACGGAAGCCGCAATGACCATCCCCTAGTACATTCTTTGTTTTAAGGACGTAATCACGAAATAGGGTAGGAATTTCATCCGTAAAACATCCATGTGCAGCCGATCTCGTTTTTTTACGGATAACCCTATACTTTTGTTTTGGAGCAGAAACGAACATCGATTTCATCTGAATGGGCCCACTCAAGTCGATACTTTGTTCCATTGGAGAACAACTATCATGGAATGACTCAACGTACTCAAATTTGCTCGGATCACGCTTTGTTGAGTTCACATTCTTTGCGCGTTTGCCCTTTGGCCTTCCACGAGGTCGTACAGGAACCTTAGGGCGGAATCAAAGACGTTGTGTCAGGTTTCAAAATTTCTCTCAACCTTTTCAACATTAGTAGCTGCTCAGACTGATTAACCAATTTAAACTTGTTCAAGTAGTCTGCAATGCTGTCTTTCACCCGATTTTGAATATCCTTTCCAACACTCGCATCATCCCATTGAGTTGGTTCCATGTCTAATTTTTTTCAAAACTTATCTACACTGTCTAGTGGTATTGGCATCCCCAACCGCTTGAATTCACTAATCTCGTGTGCACAAGGCAAACCACACGTCTTTCTTAGCAAACAACCACAAAGCAATGAGTCGATGCCAATGTCATTTATAACCTTCATTTCATTTACGATTTTATCCAATGCCGCAATAGAAATCTCACCACGTAGCATCTTGAAAATAGTCGGTTGATAACGGTGTTGGACTACGTGAATACTCTTCTCAAACGAAGTCTTAATTGCAGTGTGTGAAATCTCGAGAAGAGAATGTATTTTCGTCCAACATGTCTCAAAGGTTCCCATACTCTATCCCAAATGTCTTTTCAACTTGGCATGCGCACTTCCGACCCTAAGAAAGTAGAATAAGCTTTCATGATAAAAATAAAAATAAATAAATAGTCGCATAAATTTAAAAAGTAAAAATAAAAAAATTTTATGTACCTATTCGTTGTCGTATTATTGAAATGCATAATATTATTTGTCCATGCAGAGATAAAGCGATCTTTGTAGGGATTGACCCACTGATTAATACAATATTGTACGGCTAATGGATGATCGGAATAATCAGCCTCAAATCTCTTGAGTTGTTCATTGAAATCAAATTCGTTATCGGCAAGCATCACTTTATTCCATGAACTATTGAAAGATTCAAACTCTTCTTTTGTGCGGAACATCTTCTTACAATTTGCCGGCACATTTTTACCAATGTGCCAACGACATAAAACTTGTCTCGCCTTTGGAAAAGTAGCCGACACCGCATTAATTAATGCGTTTTCCTTATCAGTGACAATAACTGTTGGCAAACACGCGGGATTCATCAGTGATTTTAGGATTGAGCATGCCCACATATAATTTTCCTCGCGCTCACGCTCCATGTAAGCGCAAGCAACCATAAACGTCATATCCGTCGACGTCACTCCAACTATCTCCAATAAAGGCATTTTATAACGATTCGTCTTGTATGTGCAGTCCATCAACAAGACAGTGGGAAATGCACGAAATAAATCAACCGAAGTTGGATGAGCGAAAAAAATATCTTTAACTTGGTCAGTCGTACTACAACGATTCACGTGGAAAAAATAATGATTCTCCTCCAATTTGGACATGAGAAATTGCAGTTGTGATCTGCCTGAATGCTCCACGGCTCTTTGCTTTGCTTGAGCATTGTAAATAGTTCTCATTGTCGACACATTTCCAGGATGCCTAACTTTCAATCCYTGCAATATATCTTTTGGTCGGCTGTTGCTTCTTGTCATATCAACAACAAATGCATTTTCAGTAGGAGTTAAGCGACCGGRATAGGAATGGCCTTCAAAGTGTTTAGCAAGAGGATGATTATGCATGCCACATMTTATTTGTAATGACCACTTCTCCTCACCGCCAACAAACATTTGAGAGCCGTTTAAAAGGAATGGACATCCGCACTTCTTTGTCCCAGTTTGCCTCATCTTTGATTTTTTTCCTTCCGTCTCCATCTCCAACTCGTCAGGTAGTGAAGTGTGTCCAACCATGCCACGATATTTTCCACTTCGCTCGCATGCTAAAATAATTCGAGCTCGCCTCCCACTCTCTCCACTGTCTGATCTTTTAACAACTATCACCATACGATTTTCAATTCCTATTGAACGAACCCAATTTACTAAATCTTCTCTAGATTCAAAATAACTCTTTGTGTCGAATAAATAAGAGTAGTCTGCAATCACATCGCTCCTGATTGGACTAGCATTACTATTTTCGCTTGCCACTGCCTTAGATTCCTGAAAAAATAGGTTCAATAATAATTATATAATTAACACAAAGTATCGAGCGACAGAGACGTGTTCGAATAATTTATTCGAACATATTGCAGATGTTCGAAGTTTATTACCGAACAACATACACATGTTCAAAAATTATTTTCGAACATGTATACAATGTTCGAATATCTTATTCGAACATATTCAATATGTTCGGCCGTAATTTTCGAACATAGATCAGTTGTTCTTGAAAACCAGATCGAACAGAGACGCGATTTTCAGCAAAAAAAAAATTATACAAAAAAAAAAGATGTTAACAATACTCACATTAGTCATCTTGTTCGTATCAATATTCTCCATTCTTACAGGTTGTAACGTGGAATTTCTACGAAGTATTGAGAAAGGTTTTGGTGAAGCAYAAGTAAGTAGGTTTTATGATACGTAGGTTTTTCTCATACACGTAGGTTTTATCATATATAATATAATAATTGTATAAATTTTATTTTTTCTATTTTAATTAATATTGTAAGTAAGGTTATTCTTATCTTTTTAAATAGGGTTAATTTTGTCTAAAATCACTTGGGGTGAACTCATAAATTTACGGGGTGCGTATATCCGCGCCCTTAAAATAATTGTATGACTTTAATCATTGTCGATAAAAATTTAAACTTTGATAACTTTTTTGCTTTTAACATAACATCTAATGTGACAGATTAAAAAATTGTGAAAAACGATTCGAGTTTTCCACTGTTGATTTATGTGTAGGGATGACAATAAATCCGGTTAAAATAGGGATCCGCCTGTCCCCGCTCCAACGGGGATGGAAATTACCCGCTTTAAGCGGGGATGGGGATGGGGGCGGGTATGAAATTGCGAATTTTTGCGGGGACGGGTACGGGGATGAGGATAATGTTCCTCCCGCCGGGTACCCGCGGGTACCCGTTCCCGTTTGAGACCCGTTTCAAACCCGTATATATTACTATTTAAATATTTATTTTTTTATGTTTTGAACTATTTTTAAATGTAATAGACTCAATGTTTATCATGTTATTTGAGTTTTCTTGTAATTTTCTTTTTTTATATTTAAGTAGATCTAAAAATATCTAAAAATCAAGCTCCATAATTTTTTTATTTTTATTTTTTAAGTGATAAAATGTAAGCGGGTACAAGCAGGTATACGAACGGGCAGGTCTTGCGGGTGGGGTGGGGACAACTAATATACCCGCGGGGACGGAGACGGGGATACCACTTAGTTTGAAGCGGGGACGGAGCGGAGACAGGGATAACTTTTTCAAGCAGGGACGGGGATAACTTTTTCAAGTGGGGATGGAGGCGGGGGTAAGCGTACCCGCCCCAACCCGCCCCCATTGCCATCCCTATTTAATTGTATAAATCTTAAACCACTGTTGTGATAGAGGGAGTACATAACAGCAGTACTCATTAGTTATTCTTATCTATGCAATAGATAGTATACAATGTACGCCATGCATGCGCTACAGATTTTCAGCGTATCTACCTGTCAGAGAAATAAAGAAGCCAAATTGGATGAAGTTTAATTTCGTTCACTTTTGTCTTCATAGAAAAAAAACGTTGAAAAATTAAAGTAAAAACAAAATATGAAACTTATTGGTTCCAAGATGAAAAGGTAAGTAAAATTAGGGGTGTGCAACCGGACCGGTAGACCGGAATTTTGAAAACTCTTGGATCGGAGACCGGATCGAAAATTCCGGTCCGGTTAAAACGATTTTGGACTGATTTTTTTATTTTTTTGATTTTTTGATTTTTTTTTGAAACCGGTCCAATTCCGGTTCGAACCAAAAAATTACGGGTTTGGACCAAACCAGACCGGAACCCGGAAAACCCCATTTTTATGGACCGTAGACCGGACCGGATTATCACCGCTGCGCTTTCCAAAGATGTAAAGAACTGGCTTGCGGTCCGGTTCGGGTTTTTCCAAGCCGGGCTAATTTTGCACACCCCTAAGTAAAATCACAAAAATAATATTTTGAATGAAAATAATTGGTAATCAGAAATATGTGAATAAGTAAACGGTATATTTGTGATAATAATTTGTTTTTAAGGGTACGTAGATGTAATTGAGAAAAGAAAATATGAGAATAAATTAAGAGGATGTTTGGTTGGCGGGTTTGGGGCTAGATTGTACCGATACGGGAATTGGACTCGTGACACGACACGCGGACACGCTTATGACACGTAAATTATAACGTAAAATAGGACACGACACGACAAAATATCATATTTTGAAGTGTCCGTGCATCATAGCTTGGAGAGTGTTGTTTGTTAAATATGGGTTGATTGCTCAATTTTCAATGTTGAGCCATACCCCTCACAAACAACCCACAAACAGGGGTTATCAAACCCATTAACCTCCACGATCAAACTCATTTCCATTCCCAACAAATTCACCGAGCATCTCCTAAGAGTATTTCTCAAAAAAAGTAAAAGAATATCACAAAATTAGGTTAAAATTTTTTCTAGGTTGACATGAAAATAAAAATCTTTTACATACATTCCAAGCACAGCCCAGAATTTTCATTTTTTTAAAATAAGAAAAGAACGAAAAAAATTATATTTGATAATTGAGTTGGAGTTGCACATGCAAAGGAGAATAAAACCATGGGCACCTTTAAATTAAAGGTTCCCATATTGCCAAACATTATTAACTTCAACAAAATATTACTCTCAGTTAACTTCAAAAGTAAGTAAATTACATTTCTAACCTTCAATCGAAACTGCCCCTCATTTCACATCTCTGGTTGCACCCATAATTACCTCGCACAAATTCTGAGTCTCACTCAAAACACATTCCCTGTCAAAAAGAGCAGATACAACTGCAACTCCTTCAAGATTCGGAACGCCTAATCCCATAACAGCTTTCGCATTAGAAACGCCGATACCGCCAATGGCCACCACCGGCAACTTGGACACCGAACATACGGTTTTCAGCCCGTCCAATCCAACCGTAATATTGTTTTCTTTCGTATTCGTAGGATACACACCGCCACAGCCAATGTAATCTGCCCCATCGACCCATGCTTTTTCGGCTTGCTCTGGTGTTTTGCATGATACACCAATAATTTTGTCCGGGCCAAGAATGGAACGGGCCACACGAGCAGGCATGTCGGATTGGCCGATGTGAACTCCATCAGCGTCACAAGCGAGGGCAATGTCGATTCGGTCGTTTATCAGGAAAGGTACGCCGTGGCTGCGGCATATTTTAAGACATGTTTTGGCTGCTTCCAGAAAATCGCCGGTGTCGATATCCTTTTCTCTACGATATTGATGGTTTACGGGAGTCGATTAATGACACGCATAGAAAATGAATCCAACAAACTTTCAAAATTACAAAAAATACCCCAGAAGTTTGATTCAATGTTAGAATTAAAGGACTAACTGGAATACTGTTATAATTGTGAAGGGAGTTTATGAAATGTTACAAAAACACCCTTGAGGATAGATCTAATTACCAAAATATATATATAGAGAGATAGCTTCCAGAATTACAAAAATACCCCTGAAGTTTGATTAAGTGTTAAAATGAAGGGGGTAATTTTTGAAGGGGTAATTATAAGACAAAAAGGGATGTGTTTTTTGTTATTTGAAAGTTAGCGGGGTTTTTTATGTAATCGAATCAAAACCCAAGGGTACTTTTTGTAATAAACCCAAAAAATATATAACAGAAGACGAGAAAAAAAGATTTAATGCTTTTAAAACCAACCTCAGCTGAACTATAGTAGCACCTCCTTCGACGGCAGCTTTGACAGCATCGCTCATGGGACGGCCCCACTTTTTGTTCATCCTCGAGTCTGTGACAGCATACAGACGGAGGTCGCTCGGATCAAATGGTCGACGTGAACATGGCAGGGCATTATTCTTAAGTTTCAATAAATGGTCAAAGGGACCTTGACGTCCTTGTCCGATAAGAATGTCCTTACTATAATCAAGGGCAGACTCCACATAGCGCTTAGCTATCTGAAAAGAACAAAAGATGGTATGCATTTGACAAATAGCACCAGAAGTTTAAAATTCGTATCACTCATAAACAAGATGCTTTGACCATAAAACATGAATAGATGCTCAATCACCTTAACAGCAGCGAGCACTGAATAACCTCTTGCTAGCTCAGCAGCTATAGATGATGCCAGAGTGCACCCAGTTCCATGCGTATTTGAAGTTCTTATCCGTGTTGAGCGGAACTCATAAAACTCCTTACCTAGGTGGAAAAATCATATGGTTCTATAAGCTTCAGTACAATTCAAATAAGTGCAGATGAGAAGTTTTGACTCACAGGGTAAAAGATAAGTAAAAAATACCATCGAAGAGAACATCGACGGCATCGGATGATGCGGGAAGGTCACCTCCTTTCACAAGTACATTTCTGAGAAAGAAAAAAATATATTCAATACAATTTATCATTATTTTGGTTTTCTAAATGCATGGTTTTCTCAAAACAAAGTATTAGAAGTTAAAGGACACCTAGGGCAGTTATGATATTAAGTTATATATAGAAATTAAAAAAAAAAAACGTGAGAGCCACTGAGGGGATGTATGGAATCATTTCCTTTCTCATATTTCCTTTTAATGAGAATTGAAAATTCATACAACTTCCAAACAACTTTCCATTATAATCACGAAAATATATATGAAAATATACTATAATCACGCAGATCTATGTCAAAAATGAAAATTTAGACAACTTTTATCATTTCCAATCACAAAAATTCAACAACTTACCAAACATATTTTCATTTTTTACACGAAAACCAACAACTTCTCAATTATCACTTTTCCCACTAGAAATTGAAAAATAAAATGGAAACAATTCCATACATCACCTAAACAATCCAACACAGTTATAAATTCAAAAGAAGATTTCACCAATTTCTTAGGAGTGTCCAGAGCAAAACCATCTCAGATTTTCTCGAAGTAAGGAATTAATTAAAGGTGGAATAGTTGCCCTATTAGTTCAAGATTTTATTCTGTCAATGTCAGAGGACTCTTGTCAAAGCGTCCAATCATTTTGTAAGTACAGCTTGCAGCATGCATATGTCACTTGATATAATGACTGTTCAATAAATAAAAAAAAGATGAATTCTACATAGTTACTCTCTTAACAAAAACGCAAGAGAAAATGCGTTAAAAGTATTTAGTTTGGATGATAAACATACAATTAAAAATACTGCGTAGAATTTGATATATAAAGTGGAATTATTAAAATTCTATATACACACTTCACCTAAACATATCCTTCATCTACACCAATTTCCTAATGAGTATATTTTTCTCTCGCCTAAATTAAATACTGAAACGCCATGCAGCTGGTCCAACTTTACTTTCTGGTTATTTTTTTTGGTTTTTTTTTTCTTTTGTTTCCTCGGATTATGGAGTATCACAAAAACAGTGTAGTCCACCCCTAGCACAAGTATGAACCTTTACAAGCCTAACATAGCATCAGGCTTTTAGTTAAGCAGGGGATAGGAACAGTTTGAACAAGATCCTTCTGCCACGCTAGCTTACTGGGCAGAGAATTAAATAGGACTCTTAAACCAACCTAGGAAAGAAACACTTTATATTAGTAAATTAGTAGCCAAAATTTTCCTGATTTGATCAATCCGAAGCCTTTGGAATCACTTCTATTCAGCACCCCACAGACAATTACAGACACATTAAGTTAAATTGCAACATAAACTACCTTCAAATTATATTTCATTCTTCTCTAAGAACATAAGATGTCAGCCATTAATCATATAAGCATAACATCAAGCACTAAAAACTTTATAAGTTTTACAAGAGCTAACCGAGGGCCAATGTCATATATAGATTTTGCAGCAGACCGCATATCAGCAACTGATTGCAAAGGCGCACAGCCAAGTAAAACAGATGCCTCTCTTAAATTTGGAGTTACTATATCAGCCAGGGGAAGAAGCTCCTCCCTGCGTTAAACGGAAACAAAAAATAGTGATAAAATAATAAATATATTAAAGAAAAAATGTTACCTCACAATGTAAATACTTGCATTACTAAAGTTGAAAGCTTAGAGATAACAAATGAATGGATAAAAAATTCCACCAAAAAGACATACCTAAGGCTAGCCAAAATCAAGGGGCCCGCCAGTACATCACCGCTTGTAGATACCATGACAGGATCAACCACCAAAGCTTCCTTCACAAAACTTAAATTGTCAACAGGATAGTTAAAATGAGCTTAAAAGCACGTATAGCAACTAGCAACAACTTAGATATATTGCTTCTAAATACCTCTCACTTGAAATTCTTTAAGGCTTTGACAGATGACCTTCACGATTCCAGGTGAAGGCAGCATACCTGTCTTCACCTGTCATTTCCAGCAACCGCATCACTACTAATACTAACAATTCAATTTAGGGGAGGAAAAGAAAATGCACCACAAAATTTCGAGTTTTTATGCTTACAATATCAGGGTTCATATCAGATAGCACTGACTTCAATTGCTCTCTAACGAAATCTTCGGCCACAATATTCACTCCCTAATCACACCAAAAAATAATAATAATAATAATAATAATAATAATAACAATAACAATAATAATAATAATAATAACCGAATTAATGAATCTATATTTCCCTCAATGTGAAGAAATTGACGACAACCTGAACGCCAACGGTGTTCTGAGCCGTGACGGCGGTGATAACGGTGGAGCAATACACCCCGCGCACGGCGCAAGCCTTCAGGTCGGCTTGGATGCCAGCGCCGGCGCCGGAGTCGGAGCCGGCGACAGTCAGAACGTGCGGAACTCGCACTTTAGCGGCGTGCTCTGGGTCTTGTTCTTGCTGCATTGCTCGCAGATTGGAAACCCTAGCTCCACAAAACACTCGCGAAATGGAGTGCAGAAATAGATGATGAGAAGAGGTAGAATTAAGCGCCTGGGAACACAAGTGAAACCCCATGAAGAGACTGTTGAATGCATAGATATTTTGGGGTTGTTTTCGTAATAAATATGGTTTCGCTGCGCTCGCCACGTGGCGCGGTGGTTTTGGTAAGGATTGTATTTTGACTTTACTAATTTAACTTTTTAACATAGACTATTTTTATTTAAGGACAACACTTTGCTTAATCATGTCGTTCTAAAACTTTATATTAATAATAATATATATATATAAACATTAATACATCATAATAATTATCGAAAATTTATGAAAATTTAATATTTGAAATACAAAAAATAATACATCATTATACAAAAATTAATATATTACAATATTGAGTCGGATCGTGTGATGGATCGTGATTGTTAATCTAACAACATTAATGTTTGCTAATTTTGAATTATATACGAGTAAACTATAGTGCCCACGGCCCATGGCGCTAGAGTACCGTGCGAGATTTTGATATAGAAAATGTGATTGACTAGAGCAATTTCAACACTTTCGTTGATTAATAATTAAATTTGATATCTAAAGTAAAAATTAATTTTTAGGTAATAATCTCCTCCATTGTCAGAAGTCGTTATTTGTATTATGATGTATCAGCATAAAATATGAGACATGATCACAACCACGGTCTAAATTTAATTTTTACTTATAACTTGTTAGATAAACGAATACATTTTTCCAAAATTGAACAAATAAATGAGAATAATGATCATACCTTATATATATATATATATGTTGGTAATACTCTTGTTAGATTGGACTAACAGAATATTCGTCAGGTTAAAATTTTATACTAATACGTTATAATACAACATCAATACATACGGGTCAGATATTTGTGAAAAAATTAATATTTTCAATTACAAAAACTAATACATTATAGTACCTAGTCATATGTCCCATCAATCTGGCCTAACACAATACACTGGTGTTAACCCGCGATTTTCGCGGACAAATATAAAGAAATGCAAAATAATTATAAGATTATTAAAAAAATTAAGAAATTCAATATTTAAATTATTAATATCAAAAAAAATAAAATATTTTAAAATTTGAAAATCTTCTTATTTACAGTGATATCATTAACTGGATTATTTATAATTATATCGTTTTAATTGCATCAAATAAATTACAATCCTTTATCGCTCTTAACTCAATAAATTGCGATATAAAGCTGACCCGAGTGTACACGAGAGTTATAAAATAATATTTTTTTTCAACTTTTTGATATTTATATAATAAGAGATCTAAAGGTATGGATATTTAAAAAAAAAAATGTGAAATCGTATTTTCAACATGTCTCGTATCGTACTTGTGTCATGTACCAGTATAATAATTTCATGCGATAATCTACCGTACTTGTGATGATACAAATATTAGACATTAATCTGGGGTCCTTGATAAATGGAAACCACTCCTACATCACCTACATAGTACGGAAATAAGACTCAACCTTGTGATGCTCGTTTTGCTTGGCTCTATTTCCAGAGAGCAAGGGGTCATGTTATCTGAGCTCCAATTGTGTCTTATGTTCTTTGAACTTTTTTTGAAGTAGTCTGATGACAATACATAGATGAATTAGAATTTTTAAAAATACCATCAAGAATATACATACTAATAACCTCACTAGTTATTGAAATTAGAAAAACCCTTTTAGCCAAATCTTTATCAAAAATTAGAACATCAAATAGGCTTGGTTCGACATCTGTAAATACTATAAAAGCACAAACACATATGTTGACCGAAAAATGAAGCATGAAAAAACCATTTAATACTACAATAACCAAGTATGTAAATTACTATTTGTAAAGAACAAAAGTGCAAATATATTTAAATAACTGTAATAATATAGTTCATGAAATGCATAATAGTATTCTAAGTAGAATATTTCATGAAATATATCAAGTTTGTCAGTGTCGGGTTAGCTTTTGGGTTTAAATGCCAATAATCGACCTATACACATTTTATTTGTGAGCGGTTCAGATTTTGCACGATTGTCATTCCTATCCAGGTACCGAAATTCCAAACTTAAATTCAACATGATTTTGCAATCCCCTAAACAAAAAGAACCATTTTTCCCCATTCAAAGCGCGTATTAATATCGCAATGTTTTGCAATTTCTTTAGATCTAACACTCTGTTCTCCTGGTCCAAAGTAGT
>BMAC01000561.1:422443-517922 GCA_014905375.1 Phtheirospermum japonicum | reverse complement strand
AACCCCGATTTTATAGCTTCATACTACATGCATAAGTTAATGGTAAATTATTTTAACATAAAACCCAAATATAAATAAATATATTTGCAACATCAGTTCTTGCTTTAAGAAAAAATGTTAAGACAGATCCAGAAACTTTCAGCTCAAGTATATCGACCGAACAAATAAACATAAAAATGAGAATCAAGTAAGTTTATTCAAAGTCGAAGACAATGACGTAAATATGCAACTAATGAAAAAGGTACCCAAAGTCGCCATAGGAAGGACGAAAAAAAATTTAAAAAATAATTAGACCCAACTTCATTATCATTTTCCGCTCAAGAACGGAACAGATAAAAAACAACAGACAATATAACAGGTAAAAGAATTGTTATTTGTTTTCTAATATTTTTTCAAACCAATATGACAACCATCAGAGTTAAAAATAAGGGAAAATTCCCGATTACTACCAAATCCAAACTTCTATTTATCGTTTAGTTATTTTAAAATATTTTATCCCATTAAGGCCAGTTAATTTTATTAATTAATAAATTATAAATAGGGACTGACTTCCCTAAATAAACACTCTCATTAGCTTTCCCTCAACTGACTTGCGTGAAAACAACAAATCCCTAAACTTACTTGCGTAAAAATAACAAATTCCAAACATCAACATGAAACTTTTCCAACAAATTCAAACTGCTCCGATTCTGGAAATCGTGTGAAATCAGAGAACAACGAAAGAAACTCAATCATACTCATTCACATACTAAAAGACCAATCAAATCCCGTTAAGTTTGAAATTCTAAAAGACTTTTCCAAAAAATTCCCAAATCTACTGAAATTCTTAAAAAAAAATTCCAAATCAGTATGAAATTCTCAAATACTGTTAAATTAGTACGAAATTTTATTAGTATGAAATTATAAAAGAAAGTATGAAATTCGAACTGCTCCGATTCTGAAAATAGTGTGAATTGTATTCTGAAAATTGTTTGAATTTTGCAGATTATTTTTGCGTGAAATTAGTTCGTAGAAGATGGTTTGTATTAATTTAGTTCCAATAAGGGTAAATTTATAATGTATATATAGAATTAAATATATAAAACATATAAAAAATCGTTTGGCCTAAATGGAATATGGTTCTTTAGTTTTGGCCTAATTGATCAAAGCCCTAAAAATAGAACAAAATCCCCCAAATTTCCAGTCCAAAATCCGAAACCAATCCAACACCATTGCCTCTGTCTTTGCTACAAAACCACCACCACCACCTGTCACCTTTTCCGCCACCACCGCAAGTTCAGCCCGCGTCTCGGCAGAAACACCACCACAACCCCACAACAGTCACCATCCCAACCGAATTGACACCCGAATCAACGCCGTCCGAAACCACCACCTCCGTCGCAAACTATTTATGTTCGAAATGCCACCCACACCGCCAACATAACCTATGGCACGCAACCCTCGCCGGCATTGACTATCATAAATCAATTATAAAAAAGATAAATGATAAAAATAAATGAAAAATATAATTATCCTTTTTGTTACAGGAAAATATCGATGGATAACTTTAAAATAAAAGAGAAAGAAAAGCAACAAAAATAAAAATAAAACAATCATAAAATTGTAATTAATATTTATAATTTTCATAATATAAATGTTGCCATCAATACATATTTTATTTTGTTTAATGTAAAATGACTAAGTATTATATAAATCATCAAGTTAAAAACAAACAACAAAAATGTAATGTTAAGTATTATGCTTGAACCAAAAAACAAATAAAATAAATGTGTATTTCGTATATGTATTATAATATTGTTATATGAAAAATAAGATTTACATTTGATTTTTTCTATAAGAAGTGTGATTAAGTACTATATTAATCACTATTATATTGTTATATAAGATTGTATCACCGTGTTAGATAGGGGAAAAGGTGTAAAAACGACCTTAATGTTTGAGTCAAAGTGCAAATATGATTATATCGTACGATATAATTTTAATGATATATTTTTTTTAACTATATTACCGAATACCATATTATTACCAGTAAGAGATATATGATATTATGCCACGATCACACACACACACACACACACACACACACACACACACATATATATATATATATATATATATATATATATACACACACACACACACGTATATATATGTGAGATAAAAACTATACCTCATTTAAATAAGGGATAATTCTCATCTAATACATAAAGGTAAACTTAAATTCCCTAATAATACACCTAACTTATTTTCTTCCTATTTAAGTTTTGCGTACCCCATTAAATCACAAATTACACCTTAAATATCTGTTATACCCTTGGACCAAAAAATAAAAATAAAAATTTATATCATACTAATACCTTTCTGAATCACCACAATATTTATCAGATTAATCTTCTTCGACGACCAATGCCTTGGAGAGAGAGAAACAGAACAAACAACATAGACAAGATGATCAAACCTATCCTCTTCCTCGTCTTTCGCCTATTCGCCGGAGTCAACACACACATCCGTGTCAAGGGCGACGACCAAARCTCCCAGATCTACGTTATCACTCCATCTCAAAGGGTTTATCGAGAATTGTGGATCTGGGCTTGAGTTTCAGTTCGAGGGGTTATGGATCTTGGATCTTTATGTTTGCGGGTCAAGTTCTTTGTATCCAGCGAGCACGGATTCAGGRGGTAGATCTTGGACTTCAAAGTAGTGGCGGCCGATTTGATATCGTTGTCATKATCGGAGTCCGACGAGGATGAATCAGAGCCGTGGAATTTCTCCGTGATCTTCTCGACCAGAGTTTCGACGGCCGATTCATGCTTATTGTGCTCAACGGTTTGATTGGCCATCGTTTTCTGATTTTCTTTTTGGGTTACGGGTGTTGTTTGATCGAGATGGTGATGGGTAAGTTAGTCGAAGGTGGCCATGGTAGGGACTTGGTGTTGCAAAAAGATGGGACTACTGAGTTGACTCGGGCCAACCGTTTCTGGGTTTGACCCGTGGATAGGGCATGGGTTCGTTCCAAGATCGTTTGGGTCCGTGTTTTGAATGGAATTTAGTTATGTACTTTTTGATCGATGACAGAAAATGGATAGTATGGGATTTATTATGGGATTTCATGAATGTAGTATAGAATTTTATGAATGTAGTATGAAATTGGAATTCCAAAATGTAGTTTGAAATTTTGTGAATGTAGTATGGAATTCGTGGTATGAACTGGAATTTTATGAATTAGAACTCCACAACATAGTATGAAATTTTATGGAGTAGTATGGATTTCGATATTATGAATTGGAATTTCACAACGTAGTATGAATTTTTTTGAATGTAGTATAGAATTCGATAGAATTTCACGACGTAGTATGAAATTTTTTATAAATGTAGTATGAAATTAATTATGAGTATTATTTGAGTTAAATTTGGGGGAAAATAAAAATTAAAAAATAAAATAGGTTAGTAAAGATAAATTTGTACTTTTATGTATATGAAATTTTTTTAGAATGTAGTATGGAATTAATTATGAGTATTATTTGAGTTAAATTTGGAGGAAAATAATAATTGAAAAATAAAATAGGTTAGTAAGGATAAATATGTACTTTTATGTATTAGTTTGATTAAATGAGAAGTTGAATGAGTAAATGAGAATCAATACTTTTCAATGGATTCTTTGGGAATAACTATTTTCCTATTGGAGTAAACGGGAATTGTCCCTTTAAATAAAAACAATACTTTTACACAAAAACTTAATATTTATATTATTTTAATTTGTCAATCAAACTATAATTTATTTTTTCATTTTGACCCCCCAAATAAGTTTATACATTTTGTCCCCCAGTTTCACGCCGACGAAATTTAGAGGAAATATTCAGCCAAAAAAATATTTAAGGGTATCGTCGAAAATTCTTGTATATCAGAAGGTAAAGTGGAATAAGAAATTATTTCGAAGGGCACTGTGTGAAAAACGCATTCATTGGGTGTGTGTGGGGGGGTAAAAATATGTCCCGGGGGGTAAAAATATGTCCCTCCCATAGAAAAATAAGATAAAAATATATTATTGAATATATAAATTTAGAGATGATAATATAATACAAGTAGTGGTTTTAAAACTAATTATCTTAAAAAGAAAATGAATATTAACTAAAAAAAAGTAAAACTATATTATGTAATTTTTTCTATTAGTTCATATTTTTAATCATTCTTTCTTGCATAATAAAAGTTAATATTGTAATTTGTACACTCTTTTAAGTTGTGATAATTTACTTGTAGAAAATAATTATAATAATTATAATACACTACAAATTCTATTAAAATTTGCATAATTACATAATATAAAATTGCATAGAATTCAATTACAGTTCAATTGATATCATGAAATTCTTTATAAATATATGAAATTCATATATAAAGAATTAATAAACTCACATAATATTACACGTTGAGAACCACTCTTAAATGTAATTTATTGACTAAACAAAACACAACACTGGTATTTTGTGTTTAATGTTGAAAAATTGCATTGATGAGAACAAAACTGGGTAAACTAGTGAACAATAAAGTTTCCGTATCTTTATTTATGGCATAATGTCCCGGGACATATTTGCCCTATTAAGAAATATGAGATTTCTATTTCCAATGTCAAATAAAATTATTTTAAAACTAAAAAATTTTAAGGGGGAATTGCCAAATACTCCCTAAGATATAGATGAATTTGTCAAATAATCCAACTTGTAGATTTAAGTCAAATGGTCCCTCCTTTTTGCCAAATAGTCCAAAATTGTGATATGAATATACCACAATACCCTTACTATTAAAATAATAATAATAATAATAAAATAATAATAATAATAATAATAATAATAAAAATGGTCCACCACCTCCCACCTGCCGCCGCGCCCGCCGGAAAATTTTCCGGCGAGATTTTTTTTTTTTTTGCCCACTAGCACATCGCATTACAAACACTAGCATCTTGGTTAGTGTATTAGTTTCTGGATAGAAGAGTATTGGTTATTGTGTCCGGGAGTATTGGTTTCTTGCAGTGTAAAAAAAAAACCTAATACTTCTTACGACGTCACCTACCACTTAAGAAAGAAATACAGAGCAGAAAGAAGAGAAAAAGAAAGAAGCAAAGGAGCTAAGCTATTCATGTTAAACACCAACACATGTCATTAGGTTTGAAATACCCCTACATTGTATTACAAATATCGATACCTCGCAGCACAAGAACCAACACATTGGTATGCACAACCTAATACCATCCACATTTTACATTTCAGAACTTGCAAAACACTACAACAATTGTACGTGCAGAGACCTAACATGTCAAAGGCTAAAAACTTCACAAATACTTCCTACTCCTCTACTTCCTAGAAAACGCACAAGAACCAAGACATGTTTTTCTGCCCATGGCCAACTCCTCTACTTCCTGGAATTGGAGAAATCGAGTACATCTTTCTCCAACTGATTCTTCATGTGATTGACATCACTCAAGAGAAGTGTTGCACAATACTTGGCTCTCAACAAACGTCTCTCATCACGCTACAAAAAAACACACACAAAAAAAAAATCTTCAGAGCACAAACACACATACTCCACATACAGAAAACACAATACTTCATAGCACAAAAACACATACTCCACATACAGAAAACCAATACTTCAGAGCATAAACACACATACTACACAAACAGAAAACAAAATACTTCATAGCACAAAAACACATACTCCACATACAGAAAACCAATACTTCAGAGCACAAACACACATACTCCACAAACAGAAAACGAATACTTCAGAGCACAAACACACATACTCCACAAACAGAAAACCAATACTTCATAGCACAAACACACATACTCCACAAACAGAAAACCAATACTTCATAGCACAAACACACATACTCCACAAACATAAAACCAATACTTCATAGCACAAAAACACATACTCCACAAACAGAAAACCAATACTTCATAGCACAAACACACATACTCCACAAACAGAAAACCAATACTTCATAGCACAAAAACACATACTCCACAAACAGAAAACCAATACATCATAAATATAGAAAGTGATTAATAGGTTTACATTGTTTCAATCTTTTGCATTGAGTGAGAACCCTTTGTTCATTATTACACAAAGAATAATTATAATATCTCAAATGTAGATTGTTTTTTCTCTTCAATATCCCACAAAAACATATTTAAGTAATTAAATAATATACAATCAACCAAGCATTTCCTCAAGAATTCAATTTAGATTCCATTCGTAGAAAAAAAAACCCATAAAAATACTTCAAACCATGATTATGCTGAATAGAACGATAATCAAGCAAAATTAAATGGATATAAATGTAAAATCAAATTAAAGTGTCAGATGGGAATGTTAACCTTTCCACTGAACTTCTTCTCGAGCTCTCTGACCAGCCTGGGGTGAATCTTGCGGAAAGTTTTCCTCAGTCGGTAAGGGACATGAATCACAACAGCCTTTCTCCCTCCAGAAATATCAATCTGCCTGCAAAATATATTACACAAACTAATTATAATCATACTCAGCCAAGGGGGAGAGGGAGAGAGAATGAGAGAAGTGAATCACTTACAGAGCAGAGTTGATGTAGAGGTCCTTCAAGTCACTCTTAATCTCTGCGTTTGTATTTTCCAAGTCAAACAGAGCCTGCATACAAAATTAAATTCATAATTCATGAAAATTAGAATTAAAGTTTTTTTTTTTTTGGCAAAGGCAACAAAAAAGATCAGCATGGTTATGAACCTGAGCTACATTCTCCTCAAACTCAGTGGGCTCAGCATCCTTGTCCTTGTGGATTTTCTGAGCCGCAGTATACATCTTGCAACTATTACAATGAAAAAACGACTTATATGTTTTAACTCTGCTGATTAAGTCAGCAAAATCAAATGATATGTAACCATTAATTAATCTATTAACAGTTCGACTAACTCAATTCACCACACCCAGTTCATTTTTGATATCTACAAATAATTACAATCCACAAAAAACCCAAATCATAACGAAAATCAAAAATCACTTATCACCGATGTTATTAGGTTCCATCCTATTCTGCTTTACACATCAGTTATATCTCCAGGCAAACATTAAAGTATACATAAGGAGAGGGTAAACCAGAAGCAATTATCTCGAAAAAAAATGGAGAGAAATAAAGAAAACCGTTTAAAAGCAAAAGGCGAAAAAAAAGACACTGGAACGAGAACATAATATCAGAGTAAATTGCAAGGTCCTAAATCATAACAATGGACAGAGAGATTCGCAGCTGAGAACAAGAAAAAAGGGAATAAAGAATTGATCCGATAATATATATGCAGTGGCTGTATCCATTAATTCATAAATCAATTATCACAATTTTATCAAAATCAAAATCAAATAGCCAAATCAGTTAAATTCACAAGTCACATATATGATCATCACAACTAAATCAATAATTGAAAAAAAAAATAAAATTCAGAATCTCAATTACAAATGCCCAATCCTAAAATTGAAACACCAAGAAAAAAAAACAAACCACTGACCTAGGGCTGTAGACCGCCGTCAGAGTCCGGATTCTTGAAAACGCAGCAGGAATTGATAAATTACAAGATCCGATAAGGAAAAGATGAAGGGCGCGAGACGGAGAGTGATTCTGTTCGGCTAATTAACGATGTGGAGAAGAATTCTTCAAAAGTTTGGGGTATGGAGTAGCCTGCCGTAGCAACTGACCCAGTGATTCTGACGGGCCGTCGCACAGTCGCACTTAACGGTCAGCAGCAGCCGGCGAACGAGAGAAACTGAGGAAGGACGTCGGCTTCGTCGCGAGTAGAGAAAGGGCTGAGTAGAGAATAATTGAGTCTGAGGTTAAATTGGTAATTGTACAATTGTGTCTGGAGTATTTGGCATTTTTAAAAATTAGTTAGGGTATTTGACAAAGACATTTTTCTAGGGGAAGTATTTGACAATTCCCCCAAAATTTTTAATTCACGACAATTTATTAGGTGTACCTGGGTGCACCTCGCTAAGTGAACCCCTGTTTTACTTGATGATATATGATAGTTATATGTGATAATATATGACAGTTATACATGATGATATATGGTAGTTATATTTTAGGGTTTAGTTTTCCATTTTTAGGGTTTAATATTTAATTTCAAGGTTTAATTTTTTTTAATTTTTTTTTAATTTTCTATTTTAGGGTCCTAGCAAAAATCTATCATTCTGCGAGTTATATGTGATGATATGTGTCAGTTATATGTGATGATATATGATAGAAATTTAGGATTTAGAGTTTAATACTCAATTTCAGGATTTAGTTTTTTATTTTAGGGATTAATTTTCCATTTAGGGTTTAATTTTTTAATTTTAGGATTTTAAATTTTAAATTTAGAATTTCAATTACTTGTGATGATATGTATCAGTTATATGTGATGATTATGTATCAGTTATATGTGATATTATATGTTAGTTATATGCGATTATAAACAAAATTACATGGTGCACCTAATTGCATGGTATACTCTCACCAGTTTCACACTCCAAATCTCTACCATATAATATTATATTAACACATACAATTAATTAAATATTACTATATATAATATTATAATATAAATATTATTTACTTTTTAAATATAATTTTACTTCAAATATAATATAATAACACTTTATTATCGACTATTTAAATATGATTTCACATTTATAATAAAATGCAAAGAGTTATAAATCCTATAACAAATAATAATTTATAATATACATATAATTCGAATACTTTTAAAATTTTGAATATTAAAATTTATAATTTTAACAAATATTAGTTCAAACAGTCCTCAACTTAGTTGGTTTGATTATCAAATTCTCAACATAATATTCAATTTGTAACCGATCAACTGATTTTATACCTATCCCTACATAGTCAAAATAATTGATTTTATGAAATATTCCCCACTTTTTAATATTATATATTTAAAACAACTTCAGATATTATAATTTTATTTATTTCTTTGTATTTTTTATATTTTAAATACAATTTTTAATATTTTTATTTTATTTTTGTCACGTTAGTCGTCAGCATTGACTAGCCTCTCCAAAAGGTCAAAGCTTGTTAAATTCAGTATTTGTGGTCGAAAATTGAAAAATTACCACAGAAATTTTATATTGAAACGAAATGGGGTGATTTCTTTTTGAATTAGTAATCTAAGTGTATTAAATTCAAGGTTATTAAGTTGACACCCTTAGTTGCTGGGCTAGTTTGTAATTTTTGTCTTTATTTTCCCCGACAGTCCAAATGAGTGAGTGGGGGGGAGGAACTGAGTGAGAAGGGTAATACGAGTATCATCATATTTTACCCGACAAATCAAATTCGGGCGGGGCAACGGGCAATTCCAAAATAATTTGTAATTATTATTATCCCGCCATTCAAATCCCCGCTTCGAATTGGAGCTCATCTTTCTCACCCTCCTCTCAATTTCACTCGCGCACACGAACACACAGCCTCGCCTGCACGGAAATGCGTGCTGTAACTATCAATTAAATTAAAATTTATAAATATTATTTGCGCGTCTCAAGTTCGTTGCGCTCTGATAATCTACGGTGAATCCGGTTCATTACGGTTAGTTTCCACATCTACATCTTTTTTTTGAAATGTTGGATGTATTTTCATCGATTTGAAGCGCCATACAGTTTATCCTGGAGAAATTCTAGTTTGCCGAAGATATACGAAAGCGTCTAGATATTGTTTGGCCGAAACCCTGATTATGAAATGAGAAATGCAAATTTCCTTTTTTTTTGTTTTTTTTTGTGTGTGTGTGTGTGTATGTGTCCGGAAAGGATTTCTAATTGTATTCATTAAGAAAGGTTGAAGGTGGACCGCTTCTTTGAGCATCGAGGTATTAGTTCATTGTGAAATGTTGTTTGTTCCCCATCACTCATCTATGCATTCATGAAGTTTAATTTAACAAATTGGGGATGTTGCTATCATTGATTAAAATTTAAATATTGGTATCGTCTATTGAGGTAGTCATTAATCTAGATTTGTCACAGGAAGAAAACTGTTGTTCATGAACACATGTTTGGCATTTACTTGCAGAAATAAATAAGAAAGAAAGTGATATTTGTATACTGTTGGGATAAATGGGTGCAGATGAAAGAGGGACAAACAGTGATCCATGTATTGATTGAAGAACATTGGATAAAGTGCTCAGATTGATTGGAATTGGCGACGGACTATTGCTATACATTGTGGTGTGCATTTGCGGGAAAAAGAGCTTTCTCACTGAATTATCTCTGCAGACTACATTTCATGCCCATAACACTGCTTTATAATTTACTTGGGAGTGCTGAATGCAGTTCCTTTTAATACTGCAATCTTATTGTATCTGCATATTGATCACACTACTGCTGTTAGAGGTGTAACTAACCAAAAATAGATAGAAATCTGATTAAGGCTAGAACAAATGCATCTTTCTATTTGTTTTCTCGCACTTATTACTTGTGATTTGTTTGATGAATTTCAAACACCATTCACTTTGTAGGTACTCACTGAATGTTGTTGTCGCAGATTTTGTTGGGGAGTGTTTTGTTCCAGCATCTTAAAGAATTGTGGTCTTAATTGCACGTCACATTTTGTGAAATGATTTGGGTTATTTTATAATAACTCAGGAAAACCAGAGGGACATGCTAATGAATGATGAAGGAAAAGCACACAAGGCAAGGACACTGCACACATATTTCTGTTCGTCTCATTTGGTTTTTGTTCTGTATAACATTATTTTCTTCTACCTTTGAATAAATTATTTGTGAATGTAGGGAAGCAACTCAAATGGAGTTATGAATATTAGCAACAAACATAAAGTTAATTGGCCGGAACATGCCAATGCTCACAAGAACTTCACGAGCCAAGATAAATTCTTGAGTGCAAACTTCCTTTTCTCGTTGTCAACTCAAAAACCTCAAACTGGTGAAGCAATGGGTGCAAGGTATATTTCAACCAGTCCTTTTCCTGTTCCTATTATTTTACCTAAACATAAGAATCTAGCACTGAACTTGTAATATAGTTGGTATAGAGGAATTTTCCTTGTGAAAGTATTAATGAAATATTTTTGTGCTTCTGTGTTTGTGTATCGGCACTTCTTCATTATCACATTTTCATTAGTTCTGACTCTCTTGAGTAGATAAATAGAATGTTGGTTTGGAATGAAAACACAATTATTTATTGGTTACCATTTTGAAATACCTCTGTCCTTTCATTTTTTCTTCTCCTGCTCATAGGCCTGTAGTTTGTCAAGTTCGGGATGTTGGAATGCACAAGCCGCAACTTGAAAAGGTGAAGTATCAATTATACACAAGCAACTACTTTTGTCTTATCAACTATCACATTGTAATATGCTCTGCCAAAAACCTTCTAATTAGCAGTGTGCCAATATCTTTTCTGGTTTCTGTGAAAGGAGATGCACAGCATCACAGGTTCTTTACCACAAATAAGAGGAAGTTTTCCACTTAAATTGATTTACATAATCTAAATACACTTGAATAAACACAGTTATTGAGCATTTTATTGTAGAGGAAAAATGCGTAAACCGTAATAATTAACAAATGACCAATTATGTTGCAAAACTAGAGTTGATATTAGATGATTACTGGGGGTCAGGAGTTGATACGAATAAGATGGACATATGATTTTAATAACGCAAGCATGCATAGTCATGACGCAACTTCCAGGTCCGTTACGTCCGTTAAGGAACATTGAAGTAAACCTTTCTGAAAAAGTATGAATTCAACTCTGATCCACGTGATTTCAACCTTCACATTGCTTGCCTATGGTATTTATAATGCTTATGTGTGCCTTAAGTGCTTTACTATACCTCCGTAGATATTTCACTATATTGTACATAGTCGAGGTTTCTCATGTCTATTTTCTTTTGCCTCAATAGTGTAATAGGCTATATTTTCTTTGTCCATCCTCGAATGTTTCTTGTTATGCACGAAATGGTTGTAGAAATGCGCTGTGCAATCTTTGTTTTTTACTGCCTTATGGTAGCTGAAATGCTGGTTTTCATAGCTTACTGGATTGCATATCTCCTTTGTTTCCTCATATTTAAATAATTTGCAGTTTTTCTCTGTTGGTCTAACAATAACACAGAAATGTTTTGTGTCTTTTCTTTTGGCTATTTGTTTGCCCTCCGTTGACATTTTTCCTCATACTCCCTCCAATCCCTTTTAAATGTCGTTTAGAGGCTAAATTTTGTTACAAATTAATTGTCATATTAGAACTTTTCACCACTTTCTTCCAAATTTATCCGTTCTTATTTAAAGACATCAAGACAAATTTCTGGTAGTAAGATAATTATGAGGAAATAGAGGGAGAGATTAATAGGAATATTACTAATTGATTAGGGGTTTATAAGTCAAATTTGTATGTTCCTTAATTATTAACCTAAACTCTAATACGACAATTAAAAAAGAACGGAAGGAGTAGCATTAGTGGCTGTTGAGAGAAAGTAATATATTTTCCTGCCACCGAGCAAGCTCATCTTTGTCTAGAGTATTTTAGGCTGAAGCAATCTATTTTTCAGTTTACAACTTGATTTTTGTCTTAACTCAGATTTTTATATCTTCATTTCATCAAATGATAATTTGACTTGTAAAAACACCAGCAGGCTTGGAAGCTCCTCTCTGGACTTCAGTTATCTTCTCGAAACTATACTAAACCTGGAAAAACTCATCCTTTATCTAAAGACGCCAATGCATTCATATCTCAAAGCTCAAGACGAACGACTCTTCAATGCTCTTCTACTTTGAAAAGCACAGCTGCAAGACATAACCAAAATTATCAAAGCCTAACTAAAGGTGATACACAAGCCAGTGTACCCAATGGAAGCTTGGGAAGTTCTTTTGCACCACAGACCTTTGAGGTTAAAGAAGCCAGACAAGTCACAGTGAATGGCCCTGGGTCCTCTTTTTCTGGTGGCATTGACGATGATGACATTCTGGAGGTAATTATTGACATTTGCTGAGCATCTGAGGTTGATCTGATTTTAAGTTTTCCCTAGGGCAAGTGGTGGTGTGTGACCTCAATGGGGTTGAGTAAGTTAACTATAAATGGTCTAATGTTCACAAGTTGGCGAATATTGTTAAAAATAAGAAACTTTTCTTGTCCTGTCATCTGTTGAAAGATAATGAATGCAACATGCTATTTTTGCCTTCTTTTGGTTTTCATTTTCCAATTCCAGTTAGTGAAGCATTTGGCTATTAACTAAATTTCTCTTGTTCAGAATATTGATGTGGACCAAATAGTTTTTGATCATTATCAGTCAACACCCCAACCACCGGTCTCTAAACTTCCCCCAATTACCCCGCATACAAATAAAGGCAATTTTGCTTGCGAGGAAACAAATTTGCCTCCAGAGTTGTGCTTGATGTGCAGTCACAATTGTCAGGTAGAATTTTAGTTAATGTAATTCTTATCATGACCAAAGTTTGTTGCGTAATCCTTATTCTGGCTGCTGATTGGTGCAGCTAGGAGTTTGTCCTGAAGCTTCAAATCACGTGCAAGCTATGAAGGATACTCTCATAGCTATATCAAATGATCTTATAGATAATGTTGATGAGATGAGTTCAGAGAGAGTAGAGACCCTTCGTCAAGAACGGTATGCTTATTTCTCTTAGATTTTGCCATACTTTTATGTTAACTGTATTCCTGGTTCAGTTTTTGTAAGTTAATATTTCACAAACAGATATGAAAGGATAAGAGAATTCAATTCTAGGGATATCAGGTTTAGAATGATTGACGTGTTTTCTTCTCTTCTCCGCCTATGTATGCTATCTGCTTATTTGCTGCATTTATTTTTTTATTAATGAAATCATCTAACATTTATGATATGTACCTGTTACTGTTAGGCAACAGCTTAAGAAGCAAATCCAGCTGCTTGAGAAACATCTTCAAACTACACTGGTGAATGAGGAAAGAAAAATGTCTCATTTTTCTGCGTCCACAGCAACCCCTGTGGCTTCTCAGTACGAGACTCCTAGAACAGTGCCATTTACCACGAGGCTTGATTCCCAGTTTCAAGCAAACAATGAGCCTTATGGGTTTGATAGATGGGGTTCATCATCAACTTCATTTTATTCCACAGATGGGTTTGGGGTATCGAATGCCCCACTGGAGAGAGAACCGTATGTTCCCAAGTATATTGATATCAATTACATAGATGGTTCAAGTGACCAAAAATGGAGTAGTCGGGAATTTGCTTGGACCAAGCAACTAGAGGTTTGTATAGGATATGATCTTTCATACCAGAATCCACTAGTGTACTGATTTTTTTTTGTCCATCTGGTTGACTGCCAGGTCAACAACAAAAAAGTGTTTGGCAATCATTCCTTCCGTCCAAACCAGAGGGAGGTGATCAATGCTACAATGAGTGGCCACGATGTCTTTGTTTTAATGCCGACGGGAGGGGGCAAAAGCCTCACTTATCAGGTAATATAATTTCTTTAGTATCATTACTTTTTTCTTTTTATCCAGCTTCTTACTTATGCAATCTGTCTGGATCAGGATATCATCAATATATATCATTTTAATATTTTTCTCATTTTTGTTTGAGCTCAATGTTAATATTTTGGACAAGATAGTTATGGCTGTTTATTCCCACTCTTGTCAGACTGTCCTAGGTGCGAGGAAGTTTATGTTTTAGACACAGTCTAGACATTACAATATTCAATGGGATGTAAAACTCCATGCAGATGATTATCTCGTTTTCTGTTTATCATCTGCAGTTGTTATCAGCGATGTACTTAGGTATTAACGGATTATTCTTATTCTATAGCAATACTACTCTTGCATGGAAGTAAGAGGATGATGTGTTGTATCCAAGCTACAATATGCACTAGTGTATTTGATATTAGAGAGTAAATTCTTCATTTGATTAAACTATGAATACTGTCATGGCAATTGTATAACTGGTGCTATTATTCCTTATACTGAAACTTTATACATGATCCTTAGGAAAGCAGCCGTAAGCAATTGAATAA
The DNA here is from genome assembly GCA_014905375.1 of Phtheirospermum japonicum. Taxonomy (NCBI): domain Eukaryota; kingdom Viridiplantae; phylum Streptophyta; class Magnoliopsida; order Lamiales; family Orobanchaceae; genus Phtheirospermum; species Phtheirospermum japonicum. The sequence goes on along the minus strand of BMAC01000561.1, from coordinate 502,907 downwards.
ACTTGACATATATTGTGTTTATACATCTTTGCATTCGTGTTCAGGCAGGTTTCTAGCTTGTGTGCTCTCAAACCTGATGAAAAACTCTATCTTTTGCTCTTAATAATTTATTTTGGAACTGAGTTTGATTTTCTAGACTGTGATTTATGTTACCAATGGTTTAAATGGGATGTTCTGTTGTGAAATTATAATTCATGTTCATTGAGTACTCTTTAAAATGTCTTTTGACCTGACCTGAATGCTGGTTTCTTGTAGCTCCCTGCCCTTGTACGTCCTGGCATAACTTTAGTCATTTCTCCTCTTGTTTCTCTTATCCAAGACCAAATAATGCATCTACTTCAGGTAATTTTCCCTATCACAACGGTGAAATGATAAGTGGTCACTTAAATTGGGACATATTCTTATCGACTCTGATAAAATCCAGCCTAACATGTTTATTTATATCAAAACGCATACCAGGCAAATATACCTGCTGCTTATCTGAGTGCCAACATGGAGTGGACTGAGCAGCAGGAGATCTTTAGAGAGCTTAGTTCAGAATACTGCAAATACAAGCTGTTATATGTCACCCCAGAGAAAGTTGCTAAGTGAGTAGATATTCCTAAAAATTCATCTTTCAAATGACTTGCCTTTTGATAAATGTTTGGTTCTGGTATGTTCACTGACTACAAGTTGTTGATAAGTCATAGGTGCTCGTGCCTTTTAACCGCTGTTTTTCATTTAAACATTACTGGGTTGTGCCTATGATGAATTTTTTTTTCACTTGTCGCACAAATGCATCAAGTTTACTGTGAAAATCAGGGCCTCTTCTTGGGGCGTAACTTGAATGTTCAGACTAATTTTTTCAAATGACATGAATTGTAATTATTGTTGCCCTAAGTATGTCACTGATTTTCCTTTCAGTCCAAAACATATGTTGCAGGATATACATTTGTAGTTCAGTTATTTGATTTTATTATTTTTATGCTGTGACATCCTATTTGTGTCATGCTCCGCATATTTCTCATTGGCAAAATGATTCACTATTGTTCTTAGTATCAGAAGTTTAAGTGGCTATGTTTATTTGTTTCATTCCTGCAGAAGTGATGTTCTACTGCGTCAGTTGGAGAGCTTACATGCTCGTGACTCTCTTGCTCGTATTGTGATTGATGAAGCTCATTGTGTTAGCCAATGGGGACATGATTTTAGACCAGATTATCAGGTTTTGTATGTTAATCTAGATTAAAATCATGCTGCCATTTAGTGTTTTAAGTTGAGGAATCACTTTAACTTGTTTACAACTTTGGGCATATGTTTGTTTTTAAAGGATTCACAACAAGTTCAGAAGTTTTATATTTTTTTCATGCTACATCCTCTTTGAGCAACAAATATTATTGTCTACAAATAACATTCTTATAATTGATTGTGTTCATCTGAACTGGTTGTGGTGTCCGTGCAGGGTCTTGGTATTTTGAAACAAAAGTTTCCAGTCATACCTGTTTTGGCCTTAACTGCTACTGCTACTATTAGTGTTAAGGAAGATGTTGTGCAAGCTCTAGGTCTAGTAAATTGCATAGTCTTTCGGCAAAGTTTTAATCGTCCAAACTTACGGTAAGTGCCAATTTAAGATTTAGACTGCATGTCATCACAATTTCTAATGCTGCAAATATTGCAGATATTCTGTGGTTCCCAAGACAAAGAAGTGTGTAGATGATATTAACAAATTTATCAGAGAGAATCATTTTGATGAATGTGGGATAATTTACTGCCTGTCTAGAATGGATTGCGAAAAAGTTGCTGAAAAGTTACAGGTTTGTCCATTTGCTTTGATGTTTCGGCCACTTGATGAATTGTGAAGTTTTGTTAATGAATATGAGCCATCTGCTGTTCTTGTTCTGACATACTTGTCAACTCCAAAGAATATCCTCATCTCTCTGCTCATGAGCTCATTGAATGTCAGTTCATCAATCTTAACTGAAGCTGAAAGAATATGAAAACTCATTCTTTTAGCGTATATATAACATGTAATAAAGTTCTAGCTATTGCAACTAGAAGCATGGCCTCAATCTGGAGTCTAGCTTTTGACTTATTCAGAAGCATTTTCATGACAGATTGATTGGGTTTTTTACATAATGAACACCTGCACTTCTTCTACCTTGTAAAAAAATGGCCTAATATTTTGATTCTTTTTGTTCAGGTATCCTCTCATAAATTATTTTCTCTTCTTCGATGAACATATGATGGTTTGTAATTTACATACCGGTACCAATTAAATTTAAACACGACAATAGTAACCCATAGACCTATGATGTCATTATATCTAATTCTTTGTCAATTTCCTGACCTCTTATTAAACATTTTGCGGGGCTCCCCTTATGATGGACGGTTTAGCTTCTCCATTTTCTTTGTGCATCTCCTGGAAACTGGCAAACTGTCAAGGGCATGGATTATGTAATAAAAAAAGGATGTAAAACTTTTATTTCTTAATTAGAGACTAATGATACAAGTTAATCTATAATAGGAGAAAGGACTCTTCAACTACTAGTCAGACTCATTGACTCCTAATCCCCAGACTACTATTCTAGTAAATGAAAAAACACTAATATCAGTATTTGACTTTCCTAGATACCAACAATAAACTCCTAGGATACTCAACACTCTCCCTCAAGCTGGAGTGTGTATATCATACGATTCAAGCTTGTTACAAATATATTCAATCCTGGGCCCCCTTAATGATTTAATAAAAATATTCGCTAATTGATTATTCGAGCCCACGAACGACGTAGAAATTTCACCTGAGGTGACCTTTTCTCGAACAAAATGTCAGTCTACTTCAATGTGTTTTGTTCTCCCATGAAATACTGGGTTAAATGCGATATGTAGTGCTGCCTGATTGTCACAAATAAGCATCATGGACCCCAAGCTCGCTGAACTTTAATTCTTTAAGAAGATGTTTCAACCATATTAATTCACATGTTCCAAGTGCCATTGATCGATATTCCGCTTCTGCACTTGATCGTGCAACCACATCTTGCTTCTTACTCTTCCAAGAGACCAAGTTACCACCAAAAAGAATGCAATATCCTGATGTCGACCTCCTATCCCAGTGACATCTAGCCCAATCGGCATCTGTATATCCAACAATCTCGTTATTACCATGATTCTTGTATAACAAACCCATGCCTTTGATATACATTATAATTCTAACGACTGCATTCCAGTGACTATCACTTGGGATTGTCAAGAACTGACTTACAATGACTGCAAAAGAGAGATCAGGACGAGTGATTGTCAGGTAAAGCAATTTTCCTACAAGCCTTCGATATCTACCTTGTCTGAAAAGGGCTCCCCTTGTCATGGTACTAATTTGACATTTCGATCCATAGGGGTATCCACTGGCTTACAATCTGTCATGCTTGTTTCTTCTAGAATATCCAGCTCGTACTTATGTTGTGAAATGTAAATCCTTGTTTTGATTGTGCAATTTCAATTCCCAAAAAATACAACTTCTAGTCAGACTCATTGACTCCTAATCCCCAAACTACCATTCTAGTAAATGAAAAACACACTAATATCAGTAATTGACTTTCCTAGATACAACGTTAAACTCCTAGGATACTCAACAGATTACAAAGTAGAGATTGTTGCATTCAGTTAGGAAAGAAGTAGAAAAAATGGGAGATGATTGTCTATGGCATTCTACCTTCACGAATCTTCTTTGTCACGTGGATCATCACCGTGTTCCATGTCTTTAGCTGAGTGAATAACACTACATTGTTATAAATTGAAAATGAGTGTTCTAACTTCTAAAGTGAGTATTTTGGCCTTGCCTAGATAAGTTCCCATTATATTGTTAAAGTTTCTCTCTCGTGGTGTTGAAATATCAATGATTTCATTTGGTTTTATTTATCTTATCTCTAACCAAAACCATTTGAGTTTAGGCTTTAATGATTTGTTGCAGCTATAGTAGGGTGAGAAAGTGGGTTACAGTAGAATTGTTCGCTGTAAATACTGTATTTGTCTATTTGAGCCATATTAAAAGGTATTAGATGTTTCGCAATATTTATGTTGGCGTCATATGCATTTTTCAGGAGTATGGACACAAAACAGCCTTTTACCATGGCAGCATGGAGCCTACACAGCGTGCAATGGTTCAGAAACAGTGGAGCAAGGATGAGATCAACATTATATGCGCAACAGTGGCATTTGGGATGGGTAAAATCCTACTCCCTTGCCCTTTATGGAGCTTATATTGGATATTTACTAACATTAGTATTTTCAGGTATCAATAAGCCTGATGTTCGGTTTGTCATTCATCATTCTCTTCCAAAATCCATTGAAGGCTACCATCAGGTTTGCCTCTGATGCACGTTGTCTTTCTCGCTTGTTTCTCTTATATTCCTTAATGCTTGTATCATAATGATAAGATTCTCATATTCTGGGTGGGCATTATCTTATTGCATGTAGGAGTGTGGTCGTGCCGGTAGGGATGGTCTGCCTTCATCTTGTGTGTTATACTACAGTTACAGTGATTACGTGAGTTCGGAAATCAGAAGCTATTTATGCTTTGATCAAAATTTCTTTATTTTGTTCTTCCACAATGGGCTTTTTTCTAGCTTGTTTTACATTGTTATCTGCAATGGGCTCTTTGAACATTCTTATCACTTTTTGATTTTTCTGCAGATTCGTGTGAAGCATATGATTAGTCAAGGAGCTGCTGAGCAAACTCCCTTCCCATCTAAATATAATCGTGCAAATACGGCACCCTCAGGGAGGTTACTGGAGACAAACACTGAGAATCTCCTACGAATGGTATTGGCAGAACATTCTTTTTTCATCCTTTTACTATTCATGTTAAGTACAAAAACTACCTTTGAATGTTAGTCTAATTGCAAAAAAAAAAAAAAGAAAGCTAGTTATCTTTTGAAATCTCAAATACTCCTGATATTTATTTATATCTTTTAAAATTGCACCCTCAAGAGTGTATTTGTAAGATAAATACAAATCTCAAGGGACGTGTTTTGTAAAAGATAAGTGAATTTTGTATTTTTATTTTGGTAATTAGACTAAAAAAACCTAATGGGTAGTTTTTGTCGTTATCCATATTCCCTCATATTTTTTAGGATGTTTGTTTAATCATCTTTTAACAAATTGAAACCTTTTCAGGTTAGCTACTCCGAAAATGATGTTGATTGTCGACGTCTCCTACAGTTAATTCATTTTGGTGAAAAGTTCGATTCTCTGACCTGCCAGAAAACATGTGATAATTGTTCCAAGAATCAAAGTTTTGTGGAGAAAGATGTGACTGAGATAGCAAAGCAGCTGGTTAGGATTAACTAATTTCCGTTTTATTATTTCCTCTGTCACGTAGACAATATTTTGTGTCGAGCATTGTCTTTACCTGATTATTATTATTTTTTAAAATACTATTTATTTGGACGTTTCATGTTAATAAACATTATTCAATATGCTATACAGGTTGACTTGGTAAAGACAGCAGGACAGCAGTTTTCAGCTGCCCATCTCTTGGAGGTGTACAGAGGTTCCTTGAGCCAGTTTGTACGTCCCTATGACCATAAATAATTTAATGTCTTCCAGTCTTTCTATTCTTAGGCAGTTTATTTGATACGGTTACGATACAACAAACCTAGGTCAAGAAACACAGACACGAGACATTGAGCTTGCATGGAGCTGGAAAACATTTGGGCAAGGGCGAAGCATCTCGTGTACTCCGTCATCTGGTCATTGAAGATATTCTTGTTGAAGAAGTGAAGAAAAGTGATGTATATGGATCAGTATCTTCAGTATTGAAGGTATAGCAGTCTTTTTTTCTCCAACTCTTTCTTTTTCCCTTTTTTATTCTTGGGCAATACAATGAACCTCTCTCTCTGTCTTTCCCTCTTTCAAATTTCCTCTCTCTCATTCGTCCTTTTACATATTGATTTGAATTGCCTTTGGCATATGCCCTTTATCTCAGGTGAATGGATCCAGGTCTTACAATCTTTTTTCTGGAGGCCAGACAATTAAATTAAGGCAGGGTTCTTTTGTTATTAAGTTGTTACTTTTTATTTTTTGAGTGAATTTTTTTCTTTTTCATTTTCCAAATCAACTATTAATCATCAAACCTAGACTGAGTGTACTAATTCCTGTAGCAAAACTGGGAGTTGACTTTATCATTTGCAATAAATTATCGATTAATATTGGTAGAAACTCTCTCTTTATTCGCTTGTACTGACACTATTTTTTGTTGGATTTATTACCTTTAGATTCCCATGTGCTGCTAAAGCATTTAAGTCAAGTCGATCAGAAGCCACTCCAGCAAAAGGTTCGCTGCCGACAGTTGGGCAAACCCTACTGGATACACCTGCCCAACCTGTGGATTTGGTAGATTTTTGAAATTTTAATCAACAATTTTCAAATATTATTGGTACCCCGTATTATTATTGTTATTATTTGTATTATTATATATATAATTCTTATCTGCGCAGAATCTTTCAGCCAAACTATATAATGCATTGCGAGTGCTTAGAACTATTCTTGTCAAGGAAGAAGGGTGTAATACATATCACATTTTCGGGTACGGTTATGTTCTTGTTCTCGTTCCCATCCTTCTGTTTGCTCCTGAATATGCATATTGTGGTATATTTTTATGGTTAAATTACAGACTATCCTATCCTTGAAGTATAATCTTAAAAAAAACACACCCAGTTATCTTTAAATGTATCAAATATGCCATTGAATGTTGGAAGGTGATATATTTTTTTTTTGTTATTAAACTTTATAGTTATGCTTGAAGATTCATTAATTTGGTAATTAGAGACGAGCATCATATATCCCCTACTCACTTTCATTTATTTTCTTTCCCCTGTTAGAAACGCCACATTACAACAGATCAGCAAGAAAATACCCAGAAGCAAAGAAGAACTCCTAGAAATCAACGGTATTGGCAAGTAAGTCATCTTCTCAGATGAAAAAAAAACATAATCATGACACGACACTTTTAACCAACATTATAATAATCGTTTTTCAGTGTAAAGATGACGAAATATGGTGAGCGTGTGCTGGAAACCATCGAAGCTACCATTAGGGATCATTACAAGGACAAAAGCAGCAGCAGCAGTAATGACAGCTCAGAGTCAAAGAAGAGAAGAAATGGAACTTTCGTCTCGAGTGTGAGATCTAACGATGATGATTTTACAGATAGCACCGGTCGTTCCAATAAACGGTTGGCGAAGCAGCAGAGTAAAACCCCTGTGGCTGTGGATAGTTCGTGTTTTGAGGATATCGACTTTGATGATGATTTATTCGATGTTGAAGTTAGTGGTGTTGATCAGGGGAGTGGTGGGAGGGTTTTGCCTTCATGGTCAAATTAAGGAAATTTTGGTATGTTTATGTTTCTTTAGGGAATAATCATTTCATTTGTAATAGGACTCTGTATTTCCAAAACGTCAAGTTGTTTTTCTATTAATTATTCTTATGTTGCTGGGTCTTTTTTTAAATCATTTTGTGTTCGTAAAAAATGTTTGTCTTGTTAAACGCAAGCTTTGAGTTTCATTTCCGGTCATGTCCGTAGTCCTCGACGCGTACATATTAGGCTGTGCTTTTCTGTGAATTAGTTTCGTGATAAAAAATCTTCCAAGTAAAGTAGACTTACGGGAAGAGTGTAATAAAATATTGGTTGATATATTTACATAATTTCCTATCGTAAAAGTTGATCATGGGTTGTGATTTTAATATAATTGACTGAGGAATACATAGAAATGTAAAAACTAGTAATATGTAATCATGGGTTGTGATTTTAATACAATTGAATAAGGTATACATATAAATGTAAAAAAGAGGAGTAAAATTATTAAAGTACTGCTCTCACCATCCTATTCTATATGTTGCAAAGAGAATACTATCAGCGCTGACTCATCAATTTACAAGTTTCATAAATGCATGTTACACTATTACTATACTACAAACTATTGAAGCAAAGATATATACAAAACAGAAATTATGTCACGATGAAAGTTTTGAAACGGTGTTATTTCTAATACAATAGTATCAAATATATTTCCTATAAAAAAAATTTCTCTTTATATATAAAAAGGCAACCAATAATAATGAGACAAAAAAGGTACTAATTTAAATTCACATGGGGACCTAGAATATGATAAAACCGTACAACAATGCAACGTGTCAGCATCTTTGCTCGATTAGTGGAAAGCGTACTGCGGTGAATTGCCGCCTTCAGTCCCTAACTGACAAACACACACTCCCACATTAAATATGTTTCTCTCTTTTTTCTTATGCTCTCTTTTCTTGGCTCTTGGTCAGATCGATAATTATTCATTTGACGTTGTTGTGAGAAAAGAACAAGTTTATCAAGAAAAAATAAAATTCAAGCCTGTTCATCCGGTCATTGACATTTACGGATAAAGGAAAATAATATGTGTTTTCTTGAAAAAAATATAAAATTAAAAAAAAATGGTTTTGCTTGGGGTTGAGAGAAGAGAAACTCAGGATCTTGTAAGAGCCCACCAAGAAATGGAGATGGAGAAGGGAAAGGAGAATGAAGAGATGGGAATTAATCAAGAAATGGAAAATGGAGATTCTGATGATGATGATGATGATGATGATTGGGAAGAAGCAAATGATGAGATGGATGGTGAGAGTCAAAATGGAATTGCGCTTGTGGGTTTTGATGGAATTAATGATAAAGTTGGGGGTTACAATAAAAATATGCCTCCGGTTGATGACGTGTGCCCAATCTGTTTTGACAGTTTCACCATCCCCTGCAGATCAAATTGTGGTCACTGGTTTTGTGGTAATTCTTTTTTTTCTTTTTCTTTCGTTTTTCCTTCTTTATTTTTTTTTTTGTGTTGGTGAGTTTGAAATATATAAGAACTGTTTGTTGGTTTGAGGATGTCCCCTGTTTTGCTCTGTTTTTTTGTTTTTATGCTTAGCATTTTCTGTTTTACTAGGTTTTTATGTTAATTCTTTGAATATTTTATCTTGATTTCTTGTTTGATTATTTATTTATTATTATTTTCAATTTCTTGGTTTTTGTATTTGTAGCCTTCAAATAATTATGCTCTAGTTTCTTCTTCCATTTTTTTCTGTTATTTAATTATTATTATATTATTGGTTTAATTTTTGTAAATTGTTTTTTTTTTAAATAAATATATATCTTTGTTGCAGCAAGCTGCATATTGCAGTTCTGGATGTTCAAATCATCGATTCAACCGTGCAAATGTCCATTGTGCTGTTGTCGAATAATTAACCTGAAACCAGATATGTCTCCACCCCTGGAAGATGACGCTGCTGCTGAGGTCCTTAAGAAAGTGCATCAGTATAACGGCCTCTATGTCAACGGCGCACTTGGCCTTTTCCATGTACGACGATAATATATTTGTGCTCGTATATCTTTTAGTTTTCCCATTTTCTTGCTCTTGTTATAACTTCTAAGTTTTTATTTTTCTAATAAAAAGAGTTGTTGAACCCATATTTTGGTTTTAACTAGATTTTTTTTCTATATGTTTTGGAACATATAGGTTGCATATTTATTTATTTTTTGGCCAAAATAAGATAAAATAATTCCCCATTTAATTATTCGGATTGGCCGAATTGGCATCCTACAATCATTTCCATTGTTAGCCGGAGAAAACAGAGAAGGGTCAATTATATGCTTATGCACTATTATAGAAATTAAATTAGTTAGTAACTTCCACTATATTACTTCTATGGGATTAGGATTTTATAATTCTAATCTATTTGTCATCTCATTTCGAACTATTTGATTTCATGTCTCGGGTTAGGATGTTTTTTTTTTTTTTTTTGGGGTCTGCATGGTGAATTATGTGCATTGTAATTTTTGTTATCTACTTTTCTTATAAAGTTTTGTTTGATGTACAAACATGATGATTTGAGTTCATGATTGGCAGAGACTACTAGCTTTGCCACTTTTTATGCGCCGAACATTTGGAGTATTGATAGATCCTGATGGCTTGAGATGCGTCTACTATGGAATGCGCATTATTGGGGTATCATGCATTTTTTTTATAAATAATTTATGTTTAATTAGCTTTTGAGTTTTCATTCATGGATGATTTAAGTATTAACAACCACTTTCTATTTTTATCTGCAGTTGATTTTGGCTTTACTCTACGAGAAATTGGAGTTTGAGTTTGTACCCACCGGTACGTTTCTTTGTTATATACTTTCACTTTCACGACGGTTGTTGTTGATTTCAATAATGTGATATTTTTCTCATTTGATGTGTTTGTGTCGTTTATGGGAATGAAGATAAAGAGTTATTTATGAAAAATACCTAACCTATCTCAACCTTTTCATTTTTTAACTTTTGCAATGTCACGTTCAATCTATTAATTTTTTAGCAGATTGATCCTTGGGCAAAACTTTGTTAATGTTTTTTTGTCGGAGTGCAACGTTGGATTTTTATGAACTTTTAAGAAAAATGTTGTTTCATATGCCGGAGAAACCAATTTGAAAAGAAGTTAATAGATGGACTAAATTGCAAAAGATAAAACATGTTAGGTGTGTGTTTTTATAAATAATTAACCCGTAAAGATATTATCCATTTGTAACCCCATATAATTTGGAATGTTCTTTTCGCGCTAGGTTGTCTTTTATGGGAACAAAGAATATTATCTTGAAATGAATACAAGTGCATTGGATGTATTTGTAATTAAACTAAAAGTTGCTTTCTACATATGTAGGAGGCTTGGGGATCCAGAGAACTTTCGACATGGGTGCTAGTGTCCTTATCCTGACGCTGTTTATCATCGGCTTGGGGTATAGATTCGTGGTTAGAGGGCGTGTGAGGCGTTTGGCGGCCATGCATAGTTGAGCGACCGGTCGGACATTAATTTTATTTTCCGTAATTGCACACTTAGTTAGGTGTGTGTTGTATTACTAGGTAAGAAGGGGCTGTTTTAGATTTGCCACTCCAACCTTATGTAGCTAGTACGTGGTGATGTTAGAGTTTAGGTTTAATGTAAATAGCTGATCAATCATTACAAGTAGTAGTTGTTGTTGTTGATTATGATCTTTTTGGTTTTTCTAATTTTTGGGATTTCAGTCATTTTTTTGTGCTGTCTTTGTGTTGCATCGAAAGATCGTAAAATCCCCAAAGTCTTTTTTAGAATTCTTTTCCCTAGTTTAAAAATAGGACCAATACTCTGAAAAACTGCATTAGTTCTTCGACATTCACCCTCTATTGTTGTTATTTTCGTTTTCATTAAAAAAAACTGATCAATTTTTCATTTAGGGTTTTGCATTCAAAAATTGAAATTCTCTAGAAATTTAGAGTTGTTGTGTGCAAATTTGAAATTGGCTATTAGATATAGCAGTTAAATTTGATATTGAGTCCATCTTTTATTGTTGCATGTATGAAATATTTTGTCACCTTATCTATTTTTGTGAGAAAAACTAATTAGTAACTCAATATTTCATTTTTTATGTTTGATTTTAGAGTTTTTGTTGCAAATCTGAGAGTATATTGAAATTACATGTGTTTTTAGTAAATTAAAGTGATTTTGTGAGTGTGAAGATGATATAAGAGTATAAAATTTGGGTTTGAATATTGTATTTTCGTAATTCATGTGTTTTGATGTATTTTCAGTTTGTGTTAAGTTTTAAGAAGTTTTCGGATGTGACATGACGCAATTGTGTTGAGAATATGGCATGGATTGTTTTGTAGGAATTGTGTTGTTGGAATCTTCTTATTGTTAGTGCTTACTTGAAATCTCTTTTTAAATATTCATCATTTTGCACGTGCATATTCATCACATTCTAATTAAAAATTAAAAATTGTCTTAATTTATTATATAAATAATATTTTGTTAAAAAATTATAAATCATGACATTTCGAACCATATAAAATCTTGTACTTCTTCACAGTTTAGTAAAATATAATTTTTCGTCGCATCGCATTCTTCTTTGCTCAAGAATCTTTTTCCCGATACTGCGAACGTTTCACCATATTTTTTAAACATTGAGAGAATATCGTTATCATCATCTTCACCATTTTGTCAATCATCAATATCGGGTGAATTTGTCATTTTTATTAAGACGTGATCTTCGAATAGTACGAAGTGAAAGTTGACTCCTCTTCGATAAGATACGTATTTACTATCGAGCCCTCAACACTCGCCTTGTTCCTCACGTTATCCTTCAATGTGCGAAAAAAATCTCTCGAATGGATACACCTACCTATGTTGCACTGGACCTGAAATTCTCACCTCGTATGCGATGTGAACTGGAAAATGCTCCATGGAGTCGAAAAAATTAAGTGGAAAGATATTTTCAAGTTGACACAAAATTAGAGGAATATCACGCCATAAAGGACTCATATTATCAGTCCCAACCACTCTACTGCTTAAGTTCTTGAAAAATAAAGTCAGCTCTGTGAGGGCCTTCCACACGGGATGGGGAAGCAGTTCTTGAAAGGTAATTGGTTTTAACCTTTGCATGAACACATGGCGGTCGTGACTTTTCATTCCAAATAATCTCAATTCCTTCATATCAATGCAACGCCCAAGATTTGATGCACATCTATCTGGAAATTGAAGAGATTTTGCCCACTCACACAAGGCAACTTTTGAGGTCTTATCCAATGTGTAATAAGGTTTAGAATAATTTCCTGCTGCGTCTTGTTGTAGAACGGGACAAAAATAATATTCGTTCAGTTCATCCCTGGATTTGGGAGTGTCTTTTGTCTTCCCTTTGACATTTATAACCGTGTTGAAAATATTATCAAACACATTCTTCTCGATGTGCATATGTCTAGATTATGCCAAATCAAATCTATGCTCTAGTATGGCAAATCCCAAAATATGCTTCTTTTCCTCCAACCACTTGATTTTGCTATGCGTCCATTGACGGCCTCTGCATCTAGATTAGTAACATTCAAAACCCCCAAACTTTCTATCTCTGCCAGAATCTCCGTTCCTGACTGTACGCTCGGCGATGGAGTCTCAACCTTTCTATTTTTTCGAAAATTCCTTTTATCTTTTCAAAAAGTATGACCACAATCAAGAAACCTATGATGAATATCAAACCAATATTGTTTCCCACTGTACTTGAGAGTAAATGCATCCGAACATTTCATGCAATATGGACATGTCGTTCTCCCAGTCGTGCTCCAACCAGACAATATGGAGTCGATGGAGAAATCGCTAATTGTCCACATGAAGTCTGTCCGCAATTGAAAATTATATTTTTTTAGAGATATGCACTGACCGTCCATAGCTAATTCAACTCAGTGGTTAGAGTTTGTAGAAACACATCCAACTTATCCTTCGAGTTTTTAGGGCCTGGAACAAGAACACTCAAAAACATGTATTGTTATTTCATACACATCCATGGAGCCAAAATGTATGGTGTGACTATCATCGGCCACGAGAAATATTGCACCCCAAAACTACCAAAATGTTGAAAACCATCTGTGCAAAGACCTAATCTTACATTTCGACTTTCGGCGTCGAACTCCGAATAAGTTTGACTGAAATGTTTGCAGGCCTCTAAATCTGATGGGTGACACATCACACCATCGTCAACAACGTGTTCAGCATGACACCTCATGTCCTTTGCAGTTGATGCTGATGCATATAGCCTTTGCAGACAAGGAGTTAATGTAAAATAATACATCTTCTTATACGCAATGTTGCTCTTCTATCATTTTGCTTTTTCCTGCTTAGCGGGTTTGAACCAAGAGTGGTTGCAAAATTTGTAACTGGTCAAATCAAAATCGTCTCTCCAATAGATCATACAAATTCTCACGCAACAATTGATCTTCTCTACCTGTAGGCCCATGCCCCTCAATAACTTCTACCTCTAATAGAAGTCATCCAATATATGATTATCTTTCAACACAATTTCTCTGGTTAAACCAATACTTGATCATAGCACTTTTGGAACATGCAATTTTATGCCTTCAGGTTCATGAGACGGCAACTAGAGACAATTGAGAATGTTTCTCACATCCGGGATACAAAGGTTGATTTCCAGCACTCAATATATCGTAAAACTTCTGGGCCTTAGGATTAGGCGGTTCTTCAACATTAGGGCTCAGTATGAAATTCGGACCGACTGTATCGTGAACCATATTGATGTAAGCATTTGAAGATTCTTCAGGAGCGACGTAAGATGATCCTCCAACATTAACCTCAGGGTCGACACGATGCATGCAATCAAGATTTGTTTCTTCATGGAATGTCCAGATGTAGTAATTTGGTATGAATCCATTTTTAACGAGATGGAATTTAATCTCACTTACATCGTGGTAATTGAATTATTTGTGAATCAATTCAATATATGTTAATCACAAATATAATTTAACATTTATTTTGAAATGATTTAAACGTGAGTTCTAAATGCGAGACGCATTGTCAATCGAAACAATAAGCATCTCATAAGTATTTATTGTTAATTTATAAATTATAATCTCAATAAGTTATTTTGTTTACTAAAACTATCAAAGTAACTAAAATTAACCTTTTTTTTTTGTTAATTAGTATTAGATACTAGTAATATACGTATTTTGTGTATTTAATATTTGAAGTGTTTTTGAAGTGTGCTCGTACCTTTAGTATACAAATTGTACTTTTGGTAACTCAAGGAGACTGGTGGTGGAATATTCACCCCAATAAGAAGTTGTTAATAAGAAAAATCGCCTCTAAAAATCTTGAACAGTCAAAGAGTGGAATATTATTCTTAGAGGAGGCGGTTCAATACAAAATTGTCTCTAAAAATAATTGCATAATTATTTTGTATTTAAATTATTATTTTTGTTAGTATTAAAATACAAAAATAATTATTTAAATTATAAATACTTATTAAATAAAACTTAAAATTAAAATCAAATAAATAATTTCTTGTAAGAGAATAATATAAATCTCAACACAAATATATATATACTATCTCTGTCCCAAATTAATAACATATACTCCTTCCATTTTAAAATAAGTGTTGTTTAGAGACTCAATTTTATTACAAATTAAGTGTCGTTTAGAATCTTTTTCCGACTTTATTTCAATTTTATCCCCGCTTATTTTAAAATATATAAACAAGTTTATGGTAATAGAATTACTAAAAGGAAAGAATGAAAGTAATAAGATGAAAATATTATTAATTGATTGAGGATGTGTTGGTTAAATATTATGTTCATTAATTCTAAATAAAAAATTTAAAACGACACTTATTAAGAAACGAAAGGAGTATTTATTTTTCTTTTTGTCCGAAAATCTAACACTATTATTCTTGACACTTACAATTGTTGTTGACTTCTATATTTACCACATATTTAATGTACATTAGTATTAACTAAATTTTATTCGAAAAGAAAGCTTTTCTGCTAATAGAAAATATGTTTTTTTTTCTCCACATATTTGATATGAGAATACTAACACAAACACACACACACACACACTTATTTATAAACCTAAAATCAATTATGGGCCTTATATCTAATTAAATAGATGGATCAATTTTTTTGTATATTTTCTTATTTAATTAAAAGTATTAGAATTATATAATAAAATCAGTACTGGTGTATATAAATAAAATATTAATAAAGTACTATAGTTGTATAATAAAAAACACTATTGGTATATAATAAAAGTAATTAGTTTGCAAGTTCGCAAGTAAGGGTGTAACTAACTTTTGATCCAATGATTGTGATTAGGTGAAAAATGGTGCCCTCATTGCACCGTAGAAGTTCCCTATACATATAATTTATCTTTTTCTCTTTCAATGTAAGAATATATTTGGAAAAAACGTGTAAAATTGTTACTTTAACTATATTAATTAACTTTTCTTAATCGTGGTGAAATGAGAAGTGTACAATAAATTTGGAATGATGGAGCAATAAATTATATAAATGTTAAATAGTTCTTTAATAAATTAAAAAAACCTAAAAATATTGTAAAATAAAAACAATTATTTAATAAACTAACAAATAAAAAAATCTAAAAAGTTACTAAAAATTACAAAATAATTGTTATGGAGATGTTTTTTGTTAGGAGCGCTTCCTATGAGAGAATATTCACCCTGCTACCCAAAATCTTTCAACCGTCTCCTCCAGGCATAATATTACATTAGCAAGCCCGAGTCCCCAAAAATGTAAATTTGTATATTAAGATACTACGATCATTTCAAAAATATGTTAGGTACTAAAAGCGTAGAATACATATACTCAAATACGTAATAGTAATTATCTTTTTTTTTTTAAAATTAATTGTCAAAACTTCAGGACTGATTTTGTAATTTACCCCAGGGTAGAAATCTGCGAAATCTCTCGCGTATTCTGCGCTTTGCTTGTCTTTAAAAAAAAAAGTATAATTCTTCAGAGACATTAGTTCAATGAATAGCGTTACTACCCCCAAAATTCAGCATAATTCCACTTCCCCCCTATCTCAGTAACTACGAGGCTACGGGTAATATTGCCGTATTAATCGGGAAAATATCCGTGTACGTACACTCGTCACGCTCGATGCGCACACTGATTGCAGTTGCGAATCACACCGTTTACTTCAATTCACCATCGCAAGTAAGCTAGATTCTAGAGAGAGAAAATGAATTTCCTCAAGAGAAGGAAAGAGAAAATGAAAACCCTGACCCGTTGCTTCTCTAAAACCCGAGGTACCAGCCCGATACGGGAAGCCATTTCTCACCGAGGTGGAGAGACCAGTGCAGGAGGAGAGGCTCCGGCCGCCGAGGAGACGGCGCCGCCCGGCGAGACAGTAATAGTTGCGGCAGCTGGTGATGGTGAGGCTGAGAGCGACGAGGGGCCACTCGCGACGACGTCGTCTGGTGAGGGAGAGAGGAAGAGGGAATTAATGGAGAAACCACCCACTGATGACGTATGCCCTATTTGCTTCGGGGATTTTGATGTTCCGTGCCGGGCGCCTTGTGGTCACTGGTACTGCGGTGAGTTTTATCTTAGCTGGTTTATTTGGATAATTTTCTACGGTTCATGATTTCGCGTGCTTATACATTTACCTTTTGGTCGGCGTGAACCGTTTAAAAAAAAAAGTGCATATATAATCTGAGAGCATCTTGTAATGAACATGTATCTATCTGTGAGTAGTAATATCCTCTGAAGTTTTTGAACAACCCTTTTTTTTAATCAAATATTTCTTAATAGAAACTAGTGTAGAATTCTCGTTAGATACTTCAAGTATATGGGCGAGCTACTGATGAAAGTTAAGAAATCACCAATTGCTGTTGATAATGTTTATTTTTACCAGAAGAAATGAATAACAAAAAAAATGAAATGTGGTTACTTGGATTTGAGCTATAAATATGCCTTGGGTTACATTCATTTGTTATATGCCCACTGTGAGAGGTCTCTGTTTTACCGCAGAGGCTTTTTGTTGAAGAAGGTACCCTTTGATCATTGTTGAATTTTGGTAAAATCAAGAGGATTATATTTGGGCACTCTTGGCATTAATGCTATATTTATATTATATATATAGTGAATTGAATTGAAGAGAAATTTGTATATTAGAAGACAGTTTATCAACATTGCTTGTCTTCTGGAATGTGTTATACTTTGCAATCAAACTTTGGGTGTAATCACATGAAAGTTAATTAAGCAAAACGTGCTAGTTTTTCTTAATTATGGTATCACAGATTTGTTTTCAATGGAGGTTGTGAATAATAATAATAATAATAATAATAATACTTAATACTAGTATTTTTTTGCACCTAATTGTTTTGTTTTTCATTCTTGGAGGACTTTGATTTGGGCTGAACTTTAAAATATCCTGTGTTTTAATGTTTGATGAACTATCTTACCTTATCAACAGCATGGTCTCTTTATTTATTGAGGAAAATCGAAAGAAGGGTCAGTTCTGCAACTCCTTATCACACCACAAAATTACATACGTTTGGTGTAGTCTGCACTATTATACTCAGGTTCTTTGTCCGATAAGAATTAAATATTATGCGATTTAGAATCTCTCTTCATATAAATCCTGGGTCTCTAGCTCATAACATTGCTACAGTAAATATCCATTTTTTTTTCTTTTTACTTGCAAATTAATTTTCTGTGTTTTATAGGAAGTTGTATTCTGCAGTACTGGAACTTCAGTGCTGCATTGCGGCCATGCAAGTGTCCCATGTGTTCGCAGCTCATAACTAAATTGACGCCTGAGGCATCATTTTATTACAGAAATGAAGGGGAAATTAGTAAGGTTTTACGCAGTGTTGCTGACTATAACCGCTTATTTCTGGGAGGCATTTACGGTTTTATGCTGGTGGGTTGATGCATTTTTATGAATGTCCTGATGGCTTTCAGTTTATATTCTCTTTGATTAATCAGTGCAAATTGATTCATGTATTATGCTTAAGACCTTCATTTGACACACGACTTACAATTAAAAGCTTTGTGGTTTTAA
The DNA here is from genome assembly GCA_014905375.1 of Phtheirospermum japonicum. Taxonomy (NCBI): domain Eukaryota; kingdom Viridiplantae; phylum Streptophyta; class Magnoliopsida; order Lamiales; family Orobanchaceae; genus Phtheirospermum; species Phtheirospermum japonicum. The sequence continues at coordinate 484,521 of BMAC01000561.1, read as the reverse complement.
ATTGTGAATACTTGAATTGTTATTCTTTACCTGTATATACTTGATTCTGTGGATTTTTGATATCATTTCTTACCACTTCAATCCTCTCCTAGATCATTGATTTTTTTTTTTTAATTATTTTCTTCTTTCCGCTGTCTTGACAGAAAATTGTTTCTATTCCATTGTACATAAAGAGAATGTTCCGTGAGATGTTGAATGCGGACAGACCCGGTGTTCATCTCCGTGAAATGCGAATGGTTGCAGTTAAGTTTATGTAACTGTTTGCATAAATTGTTTCACCATTGTTTTTTTAGAAATCAATTCAGTAGCCAGTTTTTCTGTTACATAAATCAATGGTTTCTTGTTAATCATTTGCATGTGGAATTTTCTATATTCAATATCAATTATTTGGATTTTACCTTTTAATGTTCTTTTTTTTTTTTTTTGGTAATTTACTTTCAAGGGTTATGTAAGTCAGAGAACCTAGTTGAAATCTTCTTTGTGCTTATCCAAAAAATGAAATAAAGTTGATGTTAGGATCAACAGGCATTATTTTTATTATTTTTTTATATAATACGTTGAATTTTAATCTAGGCCTTTTGGGTAATCGCTGCAATTAATAACTCATTTGCTAATGTTAAACGTTTGAATTTTCATCTGTTTTGCAGGTGTTATTGGGAGTCATTTACTCAATGATCCCTTATGATTTCCTCCGAATAGGTACACTAAAATACGATTTGCTTCCCCTAATTATTCGAGGACTAATAATCATTATCATTAATAATTTACACGGGTTCATGTTGTTCCTACAGGTCGTCGGAACATCATAAATGTGTTTGAATTCGGCGCCTTTGCTCTCTCGTTCATATTGTATCTTGTCGGGTTGCATCTTCGCAGAAGGCGCCGCAGAAATGTTGGAGAGTTGGTAATTCAAGATTGAAAGTATCTGTGGTTTTGTTGGCAATTGTGATTATCCTGTCTTGAGTGAGTGGTCTGGTGTTCAAATCACTTTTGTACAAAATTAACTTGTTGAGTGTCTCCAATCGAATTGGCAAATAGGTAACCTCTGTTATAGTGTACAAATGAGTGTTGGCTCGGTGACCTAAAAGTCCTTTTCAGAAACAAGCAAATGTTGTTAGCCCATGTATGTGTATATGTTATTAGCCCTTTTTGAAGTGATATTTTTAGTCCTTTTTTCAAAAACCGCATTTTTTGAGCTCTTCTGAGTTGATGGTATAATTTGATGAATGCACCAGGTAGACATGTCGATCCGGTTTCGGTTAACCGTCCGGTTTGAGAAAATCTTATACCGTGGACTGCCATTTATAACCGGTGGTTTTCGTGTTTTTGGCAAAAACAAAACAAAAAAACGGAAGAGATACTGTTAGAAATTGTAACTGGAACGAACCAAAAGCGTGACCTGCGTACCATAAATGGTGTTGCGTGTGATTGTGAGTGAAGAGTTATTTATACCTTAACTAAATATACGGTAATTTAACTAAATATACGGTAATTATTCATCTAAAGTGCTCCATCGAGTGCAACTTAGATAAAACCCAATATATCTTCGTTTCACTTCTTTGGTCACATAATTTTTTTTAAAAAAATTGCCCAAGTAACTCCATTATCCAACCTAAAGACATGTTACTTTACATGAAGGTCCATGATAAATTCTGAAGCCCGACCTGAATTGAGATTTTCTTGAATTAGATGAAATAATATTCTGGTTATATAATTCGATTTAAAAAAAATAAAAATTCTTAGAACCTACTGTTTCATAATGTCATAATTTATTTTATGTTTTAAGGATAAATTTGTCAATACATTACAAAATTTGTACGATTATTTATACCTCAACGCACGATTAAATCTTAACAAATCTATCATTTGAATATCGAATAATCACATAAATTACACCTTAAATTAACAATAATAAGAAGTTAAACACAATTGAGTTCTATATTTTATAACTCGGCCCAAGTGCTACGAATCAATCCATCATAAAGGCCCCGGCCCGGCCCATCTTCAAATTAACCACCGATGCTATTCTAACAGGCGGTCACCGTGTTTTCCTCCATCATCTTCAGAGGCGTCCACATTCATCCCCTCCACTTTGCTCTTTCCTCTCTGTCAAACTCAAACCCACGCCTCCCTCATACATAAACACCGTCCCTTTAATATTTAAATACTGATATTTTATTTAATTATTATTATACAATATTCTTAAACACTGTCCCCAGTTCACCATTTTCGAGGTGTTTCCAGTTCTCCCCAAACGATAAAAGGTTAAATTCTTCAATTTGCCGATTTCTCTTTTTCCATGGAAGTTTCTGCATTTCCCATTGCATCCACCTTCTCCGGTTTTTATTGTTCATCCGTCATGTTTTGTTCCTTTTCCTGTCTCTGTTGTCAAAGCTGCTGATTCTTCTCTTCGCTTTGTGAGGTGTTTTAGCGTTTTCTAATTTCTGTTCGATTCGAAGCGATATTTTTATCTCCTTTGGTCGTTATCATGGATTTGACTCAACCGCCGGGGAACAGTGGTCTATCGTTAGGGTTTTTATCTCACGTTTCAGCGGTGCCGTTGAACAGCAACAACAACAACAATAATAGGGTTTCGAGAATCGCTGACGATTCAATTTCGTTTCAGATCGAGTCCAGGGTTCGAGAATCTTCGCATACCATGCCATCGATCCCGCTCCAATTATTAGACCAGCAAATAGAGCATTATCGCCTTAACCGAGCCGAAAACAATTCCAACGAAATCAACAATACGGAGGATGATGCTGAAAACGACATCGAGGAGTTTCGGATTTTAGGGCACTCCATGACTCTGAAGCGGAGAAGGGACAGCGATACAGGCTCCTCGACGTCCTTGTGCTCCTTCGCAAAGGGATCTAGGGTTTCTTCTAACGAGATGGAATCACGGAGAAGCGCAGTTCAGGCTTGGGGTAATCAAACCTTGCAAAATGCGGACCCCGATATTTTCATGATCATGGAAAAGGAGAAGCAGAGACAGTATAAAGGGATCGAATTGATTGCCTCTGAAAACTTTGTGTGCAAAGCTGTGTTGCAGGCTTTGGGGAGCCATTTGACTAATAAATACTCCGAAGGGATGCCGGGTGCACGGTATTATGGTGGAAATCAGTACATTGATGAGATTGAAACTCTTTGCCGCGACCGTGCATTGGCTGCTTTCGGTCTGGATCCTGAAACTTGGGGTGTGAATGTGCAGCCATACTCATGTACGTCCGCTAATTTTGCTGTCTATACTGGGCTTTTGTTGCCAGGGGATAGGATAATGGGATTGGATACACCCTCTGGTGGGAACACGAGCCATGGGTGTTATTTACCGAACGGGAGAAAAGTGTCGGGGGCCTCAATATTTTTCGAGAGCCTACCGTATAAGGTGAACCCGCAAACTGGGTGTGTGGATTATGATAAGCTTGAGGAGAGAGCGCTTGATTTTCGTCCTAAGATATTGATTTGTGGTGGGAGTTCGTATCCTCGGGAGTGGGACTATGCGAGGTTTAGACAGATTGCAGATAAATGCGGCGCGGTTTTGCTGTGTGACATGGCTCAAACTAGTGGTCTTATTGCTGCTAAGGTAGAATTTTTTTTTTGAGCCAGTGTTGATATTATTCCGCATGGACTTTTGTGTTTTGGTTACTTCTATTTTGTTTGTTTTCGGACTTTGTTACGTAAAATATCAATCTCATTATTAGATATTTTCTGTCCGTATTAATTAGGTTTTGAGCCATTGGTCTTGTTTGCCTTTTGTTAAATTGTTGTATCCATACATTTGGTTAGTATTGCTTGGTTGCCTTATAATGGAATCTGCACAATATAGCTACCTTAAATAGATGTTAATCAAAGCAGGTATTATTTGGCTACTATTGAAGCTTGGCGTTTTACTCATGCTGACATTTATTTTTAGCTCACCGTTCCGAAGTGGTTGTAAACTGATCTGGATAATTTATCCTCCAATTTATGAAATGCCATTTGCTTGTTTGAAAATAGTTCTTGGTTCTTGGTGCTTTGATCTATTTTTTTATTTGGACCTCACCTATAGTATTGTCATTGCACTCGGTTAAGATGCTAACTATATGATGGATGGGTTTGTCTTTAATTTGTGTGTTACTGATAATTAAAGTGTTTACGTGATTTTAACATTTAAAAGAGTGATGCACACGGAATGGTAAATGGTGACGTGTTTTAAGTTTTGCCCGTGGACTTGTTTCTTGCATTTTAATATATATTGATTATGCAAAATCCCTTTCTCCGAGTTTATTCTAACTATGGTGACATGAGAGTTGAGCTGTATGCTTGCTCCCTAGCATTGTCATCATGCCTGTGACCCCATTTCTTTTTAATAAATTATTTTTATTTGTAATGCTTCTTCTATGTCAAAGTTGTTGGATGATGGATATTTGAATCTTGCATTAAACTACATCTGAAACTTTGTTGCAGGAGTGTGCAAGTCCATTTGAGTATTGTGATGTCGTTACATCCACTACTCATAAAAGTCTTCGAGGTCCCAGGGGAGGAATTATTTTCTACAGGAAGGGGCAAAAACCAAAAAAGAGAGGCATGCTTCTGAATCAGGGAGATTGCAGTGATAAATATGATTTTGAGGAAAAGATTAACTTTGCTGTTTTCCCAGCACTGCAAGGTGGACCCCACAATAATCACATTGCGGCCCTGGCAATAGCACTGAAGCAAGTGGCGACACCTGAGTTCAAGACGTATATGCAACAAGTTAAAAAAAATGCCCAGGCTTTAGCATCGGCTTTATTGAAAAGGAATTGCAAATTGGTTACTGGAGGAACTGATAATCATATGTTGCTTTGGGATTTAAGAAGTTTTGGATTGACAGGCACGTCTCTTATCACTTTTAATACTACCACTTCTCGATTTAACTGCCAAACTATGTTGATATGCAATTCTGTTCTCTTTGGTCTAAAGTAATTCATAATAAGATAGCAAAGCATTCTGTTTTGAGCATATTTGACCAAGTGTGTGTGCTGTATGCGGGAAAAATAATAATTAGTTTTTGAATTATTAAATAAAAACCCTTTATTGAACATTATGCAAAGTGCAATTTGAATTGGATATGACATTCTCTGTTAGTAATCGGGAATTGATTCCAATTATGTAGTTATAAAATCAATTTTCAACATTTTGAGACAGCGAAAGATAATTGAGACTAGAGAATTTTATTTTCGGGGGGTGTACCCAACATGGAATTTTATAGAATTACTTGTATGTATGTATATATATATATATATATACTATATATATATATATATATATATTTATTTTTTTTTTACTTATGGAATTACATTGATTTCCAGGGATAAATTTCGTAGAATTTTATACTATGGAATTATGTGGATGTTAATAGATTTAGTGGAATACTTTGAATGTTCTCAAACATAGTATGGATTCTTTTAAAATTATGTACAATAATATTTTTTCAAGAAATTTATTAAAATATGACCGAACTGAGAAAATGCATAATATGATTTTCCTTATTTCCTTTTTCTCTTGAAGAATTCGGACAACTAATTTTAAAAGCATTTGAAAAACCATTACTTGTAACTTGTTATTAGCTCTAACTTTATAAATTCAGTAATATTGTTATATTCTCTTATTTTATTTCTATTACAAGATGATTGTATATATTCATACTCAATGAATAAATAAAATAATTAAAAAAAACTATGCTGATATTAACATTGTGTTTTTAAAATAGAAGAATATTCCATTTTTAAAGACTAAAATAAAAAAGTTAATAGTAAGATCTCAAAACCTTATGTACAAATATGTTATGATATTAATTTAATTATTTTCACATCGTATTATATTGAAATAAAATGGGTTTGTAAAAACATCGTGAGACCAAAAAACGAAAAGAAATATTCTTTGCTCATTTGAATTATAATTATTTCACATCTCGCACACTAAAAATTTTTCCTTATAGATTGATTATAATTTATTTTTCAAAAATTAGAAAAAGGAAAAAAAAGTGAATAATTGTTTTAAAACTAGAGGGATACAAAAAAAATGAGCTCTAATATCTTTTAATAATTAATTTCTAGTAATTATCTAAGTTTTAAAATAAATAAAAAGTGAATTCCATGAGAATCTGAGGTTAGGAGGCAAGAAATTTGAAGGAATTGTGTAAGTGTATTTGTAATTATAAAATCCATAGAATTCCATGGAAACCCATCATTTAATGAAATCCACAAGAATCTACCAGAAATTGAGGACACTTGAATTCCAAATTGAGGATACCAGAATTTCGTGGAACCACATAATTCTAGATTGAGGATACTTGGAATTTTAAAATCCACCCAATTCCATGTTGAGAACACCCCCTTTAGAATTAATGAACTTCTTATGAAGTTTTGACTCTGTACTGATTCTGTCTATTTTGCCATGTATATATAGGTAAAAACTTTGAGAAGGTCTGTGAGTTCTGTCACATTACCCTCAACAAAGTTACAATCTTCGATGACAATGGCAATATCACTCCCGGAGGCGTACGAATTGGTATGTGAGCATCACGTTACTCGCTTTTGTACAGATATATCAATGTAAATGGCATTATGCAGAGTTTTTGTTCACTAGTTGATAGATTTTTAATGTTTGTGCCCCAGGCACACCTGCAATGACTTCAAGAGGCTGTCTCGAGGCTGATTTTGATATAATGGCAGAATTTCTATTTAGAGCTGTTCAAATTGCAAGTTCCGTGCAGAGAGAACATGGGAAACTGCCAAAATCTTTTCTAAAGGGGCTTGCGAACAACAAAGAGATCGTCGAACTCCGAATGCGAGTAGAAAATTTTGGTTCGCAATTCGCGATGCCAGGGCTCGATTGATAATCTGGCATGTTCAAGCCAGACAAGGTGATTGGGCCTTTTATGACGGTCTTATTTGCTTATTAGTACATCTTGACTCTGTGGGGCGTGTGGGTGGAGGCCCGAGTCAGTGCCATGAAATTTTGGTAGTCTTGGGAGAATATTTGTGAATTTGGTGCGAGTATTATGAATATCAATCATATTGTTTGTTATATCATGTTAGGGTTTATATACTAGGCTTTTTTTGTGTGTGTGATTCTTATGATAATATACCATAAATGATAATATTTGTACCTTAAGTTCAATAATTGTGAGTTCTGAGAATGTTTATGATGTCGTTACTTGTGCAGCCTTTAGAAATATAAGAAAACCAAACATTTGCACCATTCTCTATGATTCATCCATCATATGAAGTGTTTTAATATGTAACAATGATTTGAATTGCAGCATTCAAAATTACTGCTTCCTAATTTCTAGCTCTCATTGTATATAGACCTATTTGTCTGTTGGCATGATTTTGGTGTTATGGTTTCCAGATTTTGCGACTAAGGTGTGTGGTTGAGTTTTAGGAATAGGCTTTGTAATAATTGTTTGCAACTTGTGGGTTTTTGGCCGGTTTAGTATGATTGCATCTTGAAATCATTTTGGGAATTATACGAAAAAAGGAATCATTCTTGTTGCAAGCTTTGAAGAAAAAAGAAAGCAAATAAACAAAGAGGGAACAGGGAACAGTGTCAGATCCTGCAATGGGACTTCAAAAATTGTGAAAGGTCTCAAGTAGTTTTGTGAAGCTTTTCATCATCACAAGAAACAAAACACAATTCCATTGCTTTCAAGTTTCAATTCCAAGGATAAATTAGAAGCGGACAATGAAATTTTTTTTAAAAAAAATTATTTTATTTTTTCTTGAAAAGTGAAGCTCAGGAATCTTGGGAGAGCTTTTATTTTTTTTCCTTCTCTTTCTTCCCATATAGTCCACCTTCCACTTTCCCATCATTGTTCCACAGGTTGAATCATTAACTGTGGAGATTCAAACATGAAAAAATTGCATATAAAGATTTTTAATACTAGTCTCTTGTGATGCCACTAGATTAGTCTCAGAGTGTCTCAGTACATACTGTATATTAAAGATATGTAAATTATGTGGTATTGGAGAATACAAAGGGCAGAATTGGAAAGAGGAGGCGATCCCCATCAAAATTATTACACACCAAACACATAACTGATGTAAATTAAATTGAAGTCTTGAACTGGAAACTTTTGTAGTCATGGGGCCAGCATGCATTGATCAAAATGCTTAATAATATTAATGGTTTGTGTACTATGAAAGCCCTTTTCCATTTTCCTCTTTAGTGCATTTTGAGATTCGTCTACCAACTTTAGCTGTCAAATCTAAACCAAACCAATTGAATTGAGCTGTGTGGTATCATAAATTATCAGATCGAACTATTTTCATAATAAAACCAGACTTTGTGCTATTTCTTTTCCTTCTCTTTTAACCCCATTTTTATATTATGTATATATGGTTTTAAGTGTAGTTTCGTGTGAACCAGATAACTTTTAAATCTTAGTTGGCAAAAAATAAAGGGAGTCTGCAGGCAGTAAATAAGGCTGGACCCAAAAAAAAAAAACAAAAAAAACAGAACAAAGTAAAAAGATGACATATTGTTCTTACCTTGAGATTTTGTATGCAGAGTGAGATTGTCATGTGAGCAGGAAGCATCTTCTTTTTTTTCCCTAACCATAGGGCATATTTATTAAGAAAATGCAATTTTCGTGGGGGTGTTTGTAATAACTCAACAATATACAATTTAAAAAGTAATTGGGTTTATTGTAATCAAGTCAATTCAAAGATTATTGATATTTTTTTAAACCATAATAAGTCAAACTTGAGGGTAGTTTCTGTAATTATCTCATATAATTATAACAATTTTGAACCAAAAAGACTTCTCCTCATGTCACTGTCATAAAGACTTGATCTGTTTCACAAAATAAGTCCACATATATTTAATGCTTGTTTTGAGACCTGATCATGGCCTTTCCTCTATTTTTTTTTTTCCCACAGGATATAAATTTACAATATCTGTTCTTTCTCTGGGCTAAAAGCCTAAACAAGTACCATATGGAACTTTTTTTTTTCAACAAAAATTAATAACAATAATAATATAATAAATAATAATAAAAAGCATATGACTAGCAGAAGAATCTGTTCTTTTTTGCAGTAAAAAATATTTCCTTTCTGTTGAAGCTGCTATCATTGTCCAACATATTCTTCTTGTTTCTACACTTAGAAGACATATATTAATGCTAGCTACTTTTCAAAAAAAGCAAGAATCACATTCTTTTCCCCCCTTCAATCTTTCAATACTTGTACTCTAAGCTTCAACATGAACTATAAACATTAATTACCAAAATGCAAAAATATATAAATATTCCAAAAAAAAAAAAAAACAGAAATTAATAAAAACTGATTATAATTTAATCAATTCTCTTTTTTTCCCCCTCATAAAAATAAAACTAAAAATAATAAAAATTATGTGTCCCCTACCTATGAGAACACATGCCTAAAAGCATCTTCCTACATTCAACAATTTCATCAAAGAAATCATCAATCTGCCCTATTATACCCTCAGCCCCACATTGCAACATCCCAAACCAACTCTTCAAGCTCTCGACCACCTTTTCGTCCGCCAATCTCCTCGTCCCGACTCCCAATCTCAGCTCGTCCACCGCGGATTTAGACTTCCCCAGCTCGTGAACAAGGATCCCGGGCCCACACCCCAGCCGACTCATCTCGTTCGCCATCCTCCCATGCAATGTGGCCGTCGAGGCCATGTAGCCCGGCCCGAAAACCGAATTCTCGTCGTATTTCGCACTGAAGAAACTTATTGCCTCGGGGCAAAAATACACGAGCCCGCTTAGTAAAATGGCGAGCAGCAATGTGGTTACGGTCTTCGTTGCATGTAAAACGCCTATGAACCCATTGTACCTGTTGAACGCATCATTATTGTTGCTGTTGTTGTTGTCGTTGGAATGATCAAAGTCGAGACCTAGCGTATGAGCTCTTGTTTCCGCTATGATCTTGTTTTCCGCTCGTAGAGCCGTCATTGCGGTTTGGCAACCATTGATTGCTCTTATAACCTTGTGACAGAAAAATCATTAGGCTGAATGAGACGTGCACAAGATGATGTCATAAATGTAACAATATTAATATTTAGTGTAAATTGAAAAATAAAAACAAATGAGTATTTGTTATTATGAACAAACAAAACAAAACAAAATAAATTACCTGGCGCGAAACCTGATCGGCTAAAACGGGATGATGATCGTTGCGAAGCAAGGCGATTATACGAGCCGCGGATGAATAGTAGTTTTCGATGTTAGACACTCCAGATTTCAAAACATGACAAGCCTCCCAAAGCCTTGAGCTTTGGTCCATATACTCGTCCAGCCATTTTTCTCCGACTTGCAAATCCAAACTCTGGACCAAAGGCGTTAACTGCGAATGAAAACATCGGAGCGATGACAAAACTTGCTCGAGAAATTTGATGGACATGAATTCTTGGGAGAGAAACAGACGGTCCAGATTATCGAGCTCTCTTGTTAACAAACTATAAAAACCATCGGTGTGAATACTCATATTATTTGTGATTGATTGAGAAAGAAAGAAAGAAAGAAAGAAAGAAAAAGATGTATGGGAAATTTGAGATTGATTAATATAATAATATATATGGAGTTGGTGTTGTTATATAGTACTTGTTGTAGAAAAAAGTTGAGGAGGCGCAGGTTTCTAAATTATGCGAAAAAGAAAAAAGAAAATGTATACTGTATATATGTTTGTTGGGAGCAATTATATATGTAGGGTTTAGGCTTTTAGAGTGGAGGGGATGATGATTGAGAATCTGCGGGTTTTCAATTTTATTTTCTTTTTTTAAACATATTGGACTATTTTTACTTAATTATTTGTGCTACAAAATAAATTAGGAAAAGTGATTTAATTAGGGTAAAAAGAGGATGGATTAGTATATTATATTAATTTCATGAGTTGTCTTCACGTACGTATCTCACGTATCATGCTTGTATTTTTTGGGGTCTTTCTTTGTTTATATGTTTTTCTTTTTTCTTTTTTTCTTTTTTCCATTTTGTTATACGGCATTTATCAAATACAAAACATTTATAATCATTATAGAGTTTCTAAATATAATAATAAGAAAAATTCAAAATATATCGTATTCTCATCTCGTGTTCTCTAAAAATCGCTAGTTACTATTTATTAACTATTATTTTTTTATTTTAATATTTAGATTAAAATCATTAATAATTCTATTTTACGTACAAAAATAAATTCAAAACTTGTTACATGCTCAACCGTAACTATTTTTTTAAATTAATTATTATCAAATATTCTAATATTTAAATTAAGTTCTATAATAATTATTAGTTACATATTTAGAGAAATTCAAAAGATGTTATATTCTCAACCCGTGTTGTATGTACTGGTGTCTAATTAATATTTATTAATTATTATTACATACATTTATATTTTAATTGAATTCTTTAATAATATTTAGTTACATACTTAGAGTAATTCGTAATTTAATTATATTGTATATTTTAAATTTTATTCTCAATACAACGTATTTAGATATTAATAAATAATTTTTTTTTGTAACTAACATTATCTTATAAGTAAATTTTCTTTTAATTAAGATAAGTATTTAAATTTTTTTTGTAATTTAATTATATTGTATATTTTAAATTTTATTCTCAATACAATGTATTTAGATATTATTAAATAAATAAAATTTTTTTGTAATTAATATTATCTTATAAGTAATTTTTTTTTTTAATTAAGATAAATATTTGATTTTTCTTCAATTATATATGACTTCTTATATATTTATATTAGAAGAATAATAAAAGATAATGAATTAGATAAAATATAATCAAAGAAAAAAGTTAAATTAGGAAAATATAAAAAGAAAAGAAAAGATTAAGTTATGAAAAATATAATAAATTAGGTAGATATATAGAAATCTTTTCGTACATAGTGGGATGAGATTTTCAGTGTTTTTTTTTTTTATTTATTTTAGATTTATATGTATTTGATTAAGGAAACATAATTATCATTATGAAAAAATTACTATTTTTAATTATGTTAACCGTTATCAACTTCTGATTTATAGTTCTTCTCCGTATTTTTTATTTTTTTGTTCTCCTTTCCCCATTAATTATGATTGGGGTGTGTGTATATAATTATGAGAATGACATCTGGCTCATCATTCCGAGATGCTACGAAAAACTGATTTTATTTTTTTTTTTAGCAGCAAAAGTTTGACTACTTTGACTGAGAATCTTCTTCTTTTCAATGTTCAATTTTGATTTGGTTGTCTTAGAAATTCTTCACCTTTTTTTGGGCTCTGTAATCCAATCCCTTTATTCATATCTTATTTCACTTTAGTTTGGTTATTTAAGGGAATGGAATCATAAGGTTCTTTGCATTGAGATTGTTTAAGTTTTTATCTATAGCTTAACAAATATATTTCCTCCAATAAAGAATGCTAATCATCTCAATAATAATTTCAAATAAAAGAAAAACACAACTTTAGTGAAACTATTATTGTCTAATAAAAAAAATTGTGATTGAATAGAAAAATCCACCTAGATCCGTCTCATCTTCTTATTAAATATGTATTGAAGAAATAAAAACTTATTGCGTATTCAATATTAATTGACTTTGTTTGATACCAAGTAAAGGCAAAACTGGATTCAAAGTATGACTATGGACACTCTAACAACACTCAATGTCAAGACACTCTAATTAGGTTAGGACCTTAATTTGATAGGATATTTGAAATAAACATCTTTTTCTTTTCTTTATGTCAACATTGTTGCTAAAGAGCACATTTTAAGGACCTTTTGGATGATCAAGTCCTGCTCGAGCAATTTCCCTTTTCTTAATGATGTATTGTTGTTCTATGGTTCTTCATTGTAAAATAATAGGTCAAGCTATTTTTTATAGGGTTACTTTTGGTGAGTTCAAAAAGTGATATTTGCCCCAACCTATTAAGAGTGCACTAATTTATAGTCATAATTAATTCTCCATCAAATTTGGTTAATTACAAATTCCACACTTTATCGTAACCATGAAATTTAATTTTCCCTGCCAACCTAATTATAAATATAAACACTCTTTCAAACCATATGAGCTCGACAATTCTATAAAAAAATCATCTTTTAGATTTAACTCGACGTTTATGTCGCCCTGAATATTTAATATCGTTCAATATTTATCAATTAAATGTAAACTTGAAAGGTGTATATAAAATTTTGATCGAAAGGTTACGGTATTTTCTTTTTCTTTTGTAAATAATTAGACTAACTCTCGAAAAATTTATTTAGAAATTGCCTAAGAAATGAGTGTCTAGCGTGCAACAATGCAACACAGGCAAAATTGGGCATTGAGGAGACAGAGTACATCTAAAATGGCATCCAACTAAGGTTGAAATCCATCTGAATTGCTTTGTGAGTGGGTGTGCCTCAATTTGAGGAGGAGTGAGTCCACAAGCCACGATATATTGACCTTGAGCCTAATATTAGATAGCCACTAAGTTTTCAATTACATAGTTCGAGTTCCACATATACCCAAAGCAACTACTTTGGGTCCCATTTTGATTAATTAAGAAAGTGCTCCACAACCCTGATTAAAAAAAAAAAAAAGAACTAAAATCTTGGTTAGTAAGGCTGCAATTGGATACTATCATTTTTAAAAATCTGAAAATGAAAGAAATTGTGAAATAATGTTTTTGAGAAAAATGATATTTTTTAAGAATATAAATGAATATGAGATTCAAAATGTAATAATTCAAGTTGATTTAATATATTAATATAATAATATTCTTCCATTCCAAAGGATAGACTTGATTGTTATTTTAAGTGTTTAAATATGATTGGATTACATTTACTTTTTTATTTTCATTCATACTTTTATGTAATTATAAAACAATTTTTATGCATACTTTTATGTAATTATAAAACAGAGTATATCGTCAGGTTGGGTTTGAACTCTGATCAAGACTCATCAAAAACTTTAACATAGCTAGGACTAGTGCTATTAACTAACAGAACGTTCGTGAACATTAAAAGCTCATCCGAGCTCTTTTGAGACTCGTTTGTTTAATATCGAGTCGACCTCGAATAAAAAATTAGGCTCATTTAAAATCGAACGAACACGAGCATGTTTGCGAACATTATCAAGTGTTCGCAAATACATTCTTATATATGTGTGTGTATATATATATATATATATATGTATATATGTATATATATATATACTAGTTTAATACCCGTGCATTACACGGGGTTTATAAAAAAATAAATATAAAAAAATATTTTTGATACTTACAAAGTTTTATGAAAATAAAAATTTTAAATGATAATATTCTCAACCCGTGACGTGTACATGTCTAATTTATTTATCAATTATTATAATTATTAAATAATTTTATATTTAAATATTTAGATTCAAGTCGTTAATAGTTTTATTTACATACTTATTAAATTCAAAAGTAGTCACATTCTAAATCCGTGTCTACTCTCTATTTATTTATTATTATTACGTTATTTTATATTTTAATGTTTAAATTAAATTTGTTAATAATATTAATTACATACTTTGAAAAACCAAACAGATATAATACTCTCAACCCGTGTCTAATCAATATTGATTAATTATCATTATCATCATCATCATCATCATCACCATCATCATTATTATTATTATTATTATACAATTTTATATTTTTGTTTTTGATTGATTCATTACTAATATTTAGTTACATAATTAGATTATTTAAAATAAATTTTAATTTACCTATGTAGAGTATTTAAAATTCAAAAATTAAAATTATAACTTTTATTATAAATACTGCTTATTTAAAATATTTCATAATAATATTTTTTTATTTGAAATTATATCTTATATGATTTATCTTTTAATTAAGATAATCAATTTTTATGTTTTCTACTAATTATATACGTACTCATTGTATTTTATTAGGAGAATAAAAGAAAAATATTGAAAAACTAAAATTATAACTTTTATTATAAATGCGGCTTATTTAACAATTTTCATAATAACATTTTTTTTTGTTTGAGATTATATCTTATGTAATTTATCTTTTAGTTAAGATAATTAATTTATATATTTTCTACTAATTATATATGACTTATTTGTATTTTTAATAGGGGAATAAAAGAAAAATATTGAATTAAACAATATATAATAAAAGAGAAATACTAAGTTAGTCAAAATATAATAAAGAAAAAGATTAAATTTGGCAAGATACAATAAAAGACAAATATTAAATTAGGTAGATATTAGACTCGGATGACACCTAATCAACCGAAACACCAGAGTTTTTTATTTACCAAATGAAGTATGCGAAGCAGATACATAGATTAGGAGGATTTTGCATTAATATATAGGGGTGATATATATATATATATATATATATATATATATATATATATATATATATATATATATATATATTATTTTTTTGATAAAAAAGAAACTTAGTGAGAAAATATTGTCGAACAATTTGAACTCGATCTAATCGAACAAATCGAAGATCTTCAAATTAAAGATAGTCAAACACGAAAGTACTCGAACTGCACAAAATATTAACCGAACAAACACAAACATAAATTTTTGCTTGAATTAAACGAACGAACTTAAACATTGTTCGAGTAATAGTCAAACTCAAACTCGAAATCCCGTTAACAGCTACTAAGACTGGACACCAACTCGTGCAAATGCTGTAATTTGAGGCACTGACTGCATTAATGCATGTATGAACACCTAAGCAAAGAAAAATGATTTCAATTTTCACCAACCAAAGTGATGCTTTCTTTGGTGGGCAGCATTTATGCATGCCATTTTCTGGTGGGATTTCACGTTAACTTCTACTATAATTTTGCCTAGTGCCAGTGCGTACGTGTTTATTGTTTGGATGTTTTTTCGAACGTGCACTTTTTTCTTTTTTTTTTTTAAACTTTACCCACCATTGTTATTACACATTGTCTAGATTGGCAAAACCAGCTCGGGTTGATGGTCGGGCCGGATGAGACTCAGCCTATTTCACTTTGGCCTGGCGGGACTTAGGTGACTTAATGGGTTAAGTTTGGGCCTCAAAGTTGGCCTGGTTATGCTATTTGGGCCTCAAAGTTGACATTCCCACGTGTATAAGAATCTTCTTTATTATTATTATGGAGAAATATATATACACACTTAATAAAACAAAAACTCTTCTTCTACTTAAATTAATAAGAATCTCTTTTTCTCTTAATTGATTGATTTATCCTTTTTTTTTTTTCCTATTCCGCCACCCTATCCAATCTGAGTCCCTTATTCTTCCCCATTCAAATACATTATTTTAGAGATGAAAAAGAATTGAAACTGTGAGTCCCGACATGAAATTCACAAGTTCCCGATATTCGAGAATTCATGAAAATTGGGAATTCGTGAGTTCCCGATATTTTCCCTCCACCATATCGGGAACTCACACATCAACAGACAATAACAACTAAATCAAATAAACACATCTCGTGACATTAAAAAAATTATTTTTTTAAAAAAAAAATTGGTCTGAAAATGTTAGGACCCAAATCAATCCCTAATCCCTAAAAAAATTATATTTTTTTAAATATAATTCCCAACATAGCATATATAATTAATCACCAATGCAACAAGAAATCAGAATGCGCATATAAATATGAAGCAAGTAAAATCCTCAAACTTCTCAATTTATAAAATTTTACTCGCTCGTATAATTGTGTGAATGAACTATCTCCGGTATATGGATGTCGCGTCATGCATGCGCTAGTCCTACACAGAGTTCGTGAACTTGATTAAAACCCGATCGACTCGAATAAAGTCCTAAGTCGGCGATTTGAAGTCGAGCTCTGCCTTAGCATCGACAATCGACTAGAACCAAAATCCAGAAAATAAAATACTTAAATTAGAAATAAAATAAAACTTAGAACCGCGAGAAGAT
This sequence comes from Phtheirospermum japonicum, assembly GCA_014905375.1. NCBI lineage: Eukaryota > Viridiplantae > Streptophyta > Magnoliopsida > Lamiales > Orobanchaceae > Phtheirospermum > Phtheirospermum japonicum. Next base: position 467,625 of record BMAC01000561.1, on the reverse strand, counting down.
TTTAATAAATAGATTAATCCCATTTTTGCCTCGGACACGGCTGTGGCTGTCCTTGGCGGGATTTTCCTATGACGACAAGGATCGGATAAAAGTGTCTCTATTGGATGGATTGAGATTCGATTCAGCAGTGAAACTAAAATTGCAAATGATGTAATGTGACCAAAAATATCAAATTCAATATTATGGACTAAAATGTAATAAATACTCAACAACAATATAATAATATCCTCAATCAGTCAATTCTTATTCAAGTGAATTAATACTCATAAATTGCGTTGATGATGAAATGCTCTCGCTGAAGCATGAGAATTAACAAGTATATTTACACCAACAATGATTTTCCATAGGCTGTGCAGATCCAGGAAGACAACGACTTTCAATTAAAGTTGCGGTAGGATGCACGATCCAGATCACATCTAGGCAATTACCATCACATTCTGATGGGACGTCATGTTTGCGTGCGTCGCATCCCTCGCTAGCATTCATAGAGCATTCCTTAGGAACCTCACAAACCAAACATTCTGCATCAATACAATAAGATATATATAGTAAGATTAATTAATTGTGATCGTTTCTTCTTTCATTTTCTCCTTTTTGTTTTATGACCAAATAGAGGTGAATTTGTTTTTTAAGTGAAGGGTAGATACGTGGAGGAAAATAATGACTGCCGATTGTGATGCCATTCACTTGCATATATTTTATAAAAGGTAATGGTTCAAAATACCCAATTTAGAAAGACAAAACTCTTTTATACTCTTAAATGAACAAAAGATGTGTTTTACCCATTTTTGGATGAAAATGGTCTAAAATGTTTGTACTTGTTTTAATATTTTGGTCTTTTTATATTACAAAATGGGTAAAAAAAAAGATGTTTTTTTCGTTTATGGGTAAAAAAGAGTTTTATATTGTTTAAAAGGGTAAAAAAGACGAAGCCTCTCTTTTATAATGTCATGCTGCATACATGGCAGGAGATGATTGAATATAGAGGGTGGATTAATCCAAATATAGGGGATGAATTTAGTTGTGACTAACTAATATAACGGATGGAAATCAAATAAAAAATTTTTATAAAAGGCAATATGATTCTCATTGTACAACTTTTATTATCAAGATTAAGAGAAAATAAATAATAAAAAAAATTCAAGAACATATCGCCACAATATCAAATTCGTTTATATCGTCAATTGTGAAATTACCAACAAAAAAACAAGTGAATAAGCTAGTTATTTAGACAGATCTGACGTGAATACCTAACAAAGCCAGGAGGAGGAGAATAACCAAAAATGATTTTAAGTTGGCCATTGATATACTTGTTTTTATGACGTTGAAAAAAAAAATGATGTGATCTGCTTAACAATTGTGTCCAATGGCTACTTGAAATTCCATTATATAGAAGTCTTACGTACGTCGTTAATTGGAGTACGTCATTAATTGGAGTTCTATAATAATTTTCTTTTAAGTATGATTTGGTCAACATAATCTGTGTAATAATTCTGCGCATTATGATCTATTTTGACACATTATAGTGATTACAGATTTAAATGTAGTGATTGGGCGTAATTTATTACATGACTATAAGGTGCACTTTATTAAGTGTATTTGACTGAAATTTATTATTATTATTAATTTATTAAGCATTTAGGGCAATTTATTATGGAATTTCCTAAATAATTCATTGGAAATATTGATTTCTCATTGACTCATTTAATATTCTATTTAATCAAATTTAATATATAAGTATACAAGTTTATCCTTACTTACCCAATTTTGTTTTGTTTTTTAATTTTTTTTCTTCCAATTTTTTTAAATAAAATTCATATTAATTTTATACTATCTATGGTCGAATTCCATACTACCCATATTTTCAAATTAGTGAAAATATTTATTCCCAAATAGTTAATTGAAATCTCTAACTTCCCACTTAATTCAAAATATAAAGGAAAAATTCTCACTTGATACACAATTGAACAAATATAATTCCATTTAATCACTCAAATTCTTTTATTTCCATTTAAGTCAAATTAGTCCTACTAAATCATAAATTACCATATAAATTGTCTATAATGCCCTACTCTAATACATACTCCCTCCGTTTCAAAATAAGTGTCGTTTTAGAGACTCAACTTTATTTCAAATTAAGTGTCGTTTTATAATTTTTTTGCTACTTTATTCCAATTTTATCCCCTCTTATTTTAAGAAATATAAATAAGTTTATGGTAATAGAATAACTAAAGGGAAAGAATGGAAGTAATTTAATGGGAATATTATTAATTGATTGAGGATGTATTAGTCAAATATTATGTTCCTTAATTTTGAACAAAAATTCTAAAACGACACTTATTAAGAAACGGAGGGAGTAACTTATTTATGTTATTCATGGTAAGTAGTGTTAACTATCCAATTAATCTTACTTAATTTTCCGCTGAATCATCTCAATTTGCAAAGTGATAAGTAAAGAAAAAATCAATAATAATCCCCTCTTTTCTACACAACACCCAACATAAATTTTTGTCAGCGTGCAGTATGGAATTTTATTATACTAGTATGTAATCTTATTTTTCTTATAATGGAATTTTATTCTACTAGTACGAAACAATTGAGATATAGTATGCTATAATAGTACAAAATTAAATTAACAATTTATTTTTTCAATAAAGTTCCATACTACAATTACAACCATTTTTTATATATAATCCTTGTTGAGAAATAACTAGTATGCAATTATATCTTTATAAGTAGTATGTAATTCAATTTCATTAGTGTGTAATTCAATTCAAAAGTAATATGTAATTCAATTCATAAAATAGTGTAGTATGTAATTTAATTAATTATTATTAAATTCAATTCATAAAATAGTAGTTTGTAATTTCATACCACCTCTCCACTTTATCCCACAAACATTGGGTTTACAAAATAGAACTACTCAGTTTTAGTTTTTTTATTGTGTGTGTGTTTTTTTAGAGAATATAAAAAAAAATAATCATACATAGAATGCAAAATATGGAGAGTTATCTACTAACCTGATTTTCGAACTGAATTACTACCGATTTAAATAATACAATTGTGTAATTATTAACAAACTAGTATTGAATTACTGTTGACTTTTAAATTGATTGACTTTTAAATTGATTACTACTAATAATGCTCCACACTTATAAGATTGCAATTGTAACTACTACCTTTTTTGAGATGACCATTTTCCAAATATTAAACATGCTTGAACTTTCCATTTTCTTACTCTTGCCTAATAAAAGAGGGTTAGTATGGTACAATTAGAGTTGAATTGGAGTTAATGGGAAGATAGACTTTGACTTGAATTAATTGGGATATAATTTTTATCTTTTGGTTTAGATGGAAATTGCCCCAAATATAAATTCAATTTTTCTTTTCCTTTTTCTTTCAAGTTTAATCCATCCAAAATTCATACTATTGTGTATTAATTTCATACTAACCATAAATCTTGGACAATTATAATTCTATACTACATAAAAAAACGCATACTACATTTAGAAATTATATACTACATTTATTACATTAAGAAATTTATTTCATACTACTTACCAATCTTGGACAATCATAATTCTATAGTACTACATAAAAAAGAAATTATACTACATTTAGAAATTATATACTATATCGATTAATTATATACTAATGGTGAAATCAATTTCATATTAATTTCATACTACTCACCAATTTTGGATAATCATAATCTATACTACATCAAAAGAAATCATACTAAATTTAGAAATTATATACTAAATTGGGAAATTATATACTACATTGGGAGGTAGGGTATAATTTCCAATAATAGCTAGAGATGTGTAAATTCAGAACTATTTTTCAAATGATTGTTTATCTTCTGGTGGAACAAATTGGAGAGGTAGGGTATAATTCACAATAATACAATCAAGTTGTATAACTTGGCCTGAACGATATTTTATGCGCTTTAGAGAAAAAAAATTAGAGAAATAGATATCTGGATAAAAAAAAGGTAATTCTGAAGTGTTTTGTGCAGAACCAAAACTGAATATTGTTAATTGAAAATCCAATTAAAAAAATTATGAAATCAAACCTCAAATATTATATTTAGAAAATATTCGAAGATGCAATTCATCATAGATGATGGGATCTCATCATATTTTCCAAGATACGTGATAATTTAGCGGCGTAATTAAATAGGAAGGGGGGAGAGAGAGAGAGAGATGTAGGGATAGTTTTGATAATTTGAAGATATTTTTTTATTAAATGAGAAGTTTTTGAATTATCTCGAAATAAAAAGATTCATTGGATTATACGAGATTGATGTTTTGGTAGTATTTGAGAATTTTCCCTTATGGAACCGGGTGCACCTTGCTAGGTCTAAGTGCACCCAATAGATATCGTTAAATTATATGTGTGATATATCTCAGTTATACGTGATGATATATGTGTCAGTTATATATATATATGATGATATATGACAAAAAATTAGAATTTAGGGTTTACTTTTTCATTTTAGGATATAGTTTTCCATTTAGGGTCCCGACAGAAATATCTCATTGTACCAATTATGTGATGACATATGCCAGTTATATGTGATGATATATTCTATTACATACAATGATATATGACATAAATTTAGAGTTTAGGGTTTAATTTTCTATTTTCATGGTTTAGTTTTCTATTTTATAGTTTAATTTTTTATTTAAGTGTTTTAGATTTAAAATTTTAGTTATTTGTGATGATATATATCAGGTATGTGATGATATATTAAAATTATATGCAATGATAAATTAAATTATTGGGTACACCTAGTGCACCCAAGTACATTGTACTATGACACATACACTACAAAAAAAAAAACGTTGTTTGCTGACGGATACGACCCGTCAGCATTTTTGGCGTTAACAAAATGATTGCTAACGAGATTAACGTACCCGTCAACAAATGCTGACAGATTGTGCTCGTCAGGAATTCCACCCATCAGTATTTTTTTTTATAATATTTTATAAATACCGACGAGTCAGGCCCTTCAGCATTTATAAAATATTATAAAAACAATTGGGTGGGCCTAGCCCAGCCCGACCCACAACCCGACTCGAATCAATTTAAATTTCACATACGTCATGTGTGGGATTCCCTCTTATAAATAGAGGAGTGGTGTTACCGTCTCGCCAAGTCGATCACATGTGAGAGTTTATATATTTTTAACTTACTAGTTTGAGAACCCACGTTTACGCGCGCAGTGTTAAAAATGCATAAAAAATTAAAAAATTTATCATAGATTTTTATTAACTTCAGAAAAAACAACTTAAAATTTGATTATTCTCCTTCATAAGTAATAAAGAATTTTTTAAAATATTTATAAGCCTTAACACTGTATTAAAATAAAATAAAAAACTAAACCTCACGGGATTTTTATTTTTTTATTTTTTTGTCTTTTATTAGCTTTCAAAGATTTTAGGGTTCTTTTCATAATTAACTGAAATCTCACGCGCCATCCGATCCGCCCCGCCAAGATTTGTGATGGTTTTCAAATGCACGATCCATCAGCTCAGAACAAAACAAATCACAAAAAAATCATCACAACAGTTCATTTTTGAAAAAGAAAAAAAAAAAAAAAAGAGGGTTTTTGTTTTTGACGATATTTTTTATTCTCAACTGTAAAAATAATGATTAAAAACTATTACTTTGATCTAAATAATGAAAAATTGATTAATAATCTCTCCATAAAATATTATGACAAACATTTGTTAGATCAAACATTTTCAATTACAAAAATAATTTCAATCATCAATTGATAAATTAATTTCTCTGATTTGTCTTTTTTTCATCAATACTAAATGATAATTTTTGGAAATTATTAAATGCAATCAAATAGAAAATAAAAAATTATAATTTAAAATAAATATTAAATAATACACATTTTTTAAAACTGTTAATTTCAATTGTAGAAATAGATTTCTGATCTCCCACAAATATAAAAATATATATGTGTGTGTTACTTTATATTTCGTAAACGCGGATTTCAATGGATCATTCCTTTTTTAAAAAAAAGATAATCTAAAAAATATAAGAAAAATCGCAAAAAATAATTATGTTCATAACTACGAAATCACATAAAACACATCGCAGAAACCTCATGAATCACCTTCTCAATTAGCAACCATGCGCGCAATATTGAAATCCTCGTTACGGATCTTGCAATCGGATCCAACATCCACCACGCAGATCCACTCGTCAAACTTCGTGGGCTCCGACTTCTTCCCGATGCTGGTGAGAATGTGCACGAGGTCTGAAACGACGGTGTATCCAGTGCCGTCCTTGTCAAGCACCTTGAACACGTCGTGAAGGTGGCGATCGACAACAATAAATCTAAAAGTAGATCCAAGAAAAATAACCCAACAACATATAAGAAACAGATCTAAACATATCTACACAGATCTAAATACAGATTAAAAAAAATCAATTTTGTTAAAAGTCAAATTAAAAAATCACAACAAAATATAAAAGTGGGGGGATCCATGATTGAAAAAAAAAACAGTTTTGTTACCATATTGATATTCGTGATGAGTGAGAACATGAAGAACCCATAAACAAAAATTCGTCCACAAAATAGGCAAAGTACACTAAATACTTCAGTATAACAAATTATGAAAATTATACAGATTAAAAAAAAGGTTCAACAATCCGGATCTAAAAACTTCGATAGTTTCGTAAATAATTATACAACTATTGGAATGAGAATTTTAAGAGATGGGGATTTTTTTCGTTTTCGGCGCAGAAGGAGAGAGAGAGAGGAGAAAACTCCCGAAAGAATAAATAAAATATAAATGGCAAAAAGTTGTTATTTATACTTAGAGAAAAAAAAATCAAAACAGGAAGAATTACAACATATTTTATAAGAGAATGCCATGTCAGACTTTGAATAAATAACCAAATGACACATGTCATTTGAATGATTATGAGGTTGACACCTAAGCAAAGTGTCAACAGAATTAACAAATAGGGTTGATATTAGATATGTAAATTAAGTTATAAATTATAATTAATTATATTATATTTATAAATGTAGATTATATTTATGAAAGATAATATATAAATACATAATATTATCATAAATATTATATATATATATATATATATATATATATATATATTATAAATATAATTATCTATAAATAATTACAAACATATTATTTTAAATATATCTTATTAATTATAAATATATATTATATATAAATTATGATATATAATTATTATAAATATATAATATTATTTATAAATATATAATAATTATATTATATTTATAAATGTAGATTATATTTATGAATAATGATATTATAAATATATAATAATTTATAAATATATTATTATTTGTATATATTATTAATTATAAATATATAATATTGTTTTATATGTATTATAATTATAATATTATAAATTATATTTTAATTAAATTGCTGACGACTTGCCCGTCAACATTTTTTTTTAAATAATGCTGATGGGTGTAGGCCGTCAGCATTGTGACCCGTCAGCAATCCGTCAGTATATGATAGACATCTTGTTGCCCATCAACGTATCCCAGTTTTTTTTGTAGTGTTAGTTTTCTATTTTTAAGGTTTAATTTTTTATTTCAAGATATAGGTCCTGCTTGGTTGAGCTTATTGAAAGTGCTTATAGCTTACTCCATCACAATATGCTCTTTTAGGCTGCTTGGTAAGAATAAAGAATAAGCTCCTGATAGCTTATTTTGCCTAATAAGCTCCTGTTTAGAAAAAGTTACAAATCATAACTTTTTCGAATAAGCTCCTACATTATTTGGTAAAATTATTTTTTTATTCGTTTATATTGTAAAAAAATATTATTTATAAACTAATATATTACTTTATATTTTACGAAAAATATTTTTATTAATCATAATTAAAGTTCTATTTATTATTATAATTATTTTTTTAATTATTTTTCAAGTATTTGTCTTTTTTTTTTAAATAATCTTTTGTGAAGTCTTCATTAATTATTATAATTTTCTTTCGTTTATTTTTTATATTTTTCTTTTTTTTTATGTATAATATTTTATATTTTTAATCATGTCTATATTGGTAAATTAACCTTCAATCAGCTACTTTAATCAACTAATTTACCAAGCACTAATTGAAAATCAGCTACCAACTATCAGTTATCAGCTATCAGCTGTTTGAATCAACTCAACCAAACAGGGCTATAATTCTTCATTTTAGGGTTTAGTTTTCCATTTGAAGGTCCCTCGTCGTACCAATTATATGTGATGATATATGTCAATTATATGTGATGATATATAACAAGATTTTAGAGTTTAGGATTTACTTTTTGATTTTAGGGTTTTTTCATTATACGATTTATTATTATTTTATTTTATGGTTTATATTTTAGATTTAGAATTTCAGTTATTTGTGATAATATATATTAATTATATATGATGGTACGTACCAATTAAATATGATGGTATATGTGTATGTGATGATAAATTAAATTATTGAGTTGACCGTGTAAAATGAACCCAAATCCACGATATAATTACACTCATGATTCGTTATGAGAACAAAAGGTTTGACAACTACTCCCTCCGTCCCACGTATATAGTCCAGTATTCCATTTTCGTCTGTACCACAAAGATAGTCCAGTTACTATATTTTACATATCATTAAATTTTTATTTTCACACATACTCTTAATTAATATTTTTGAAATACTAGTTTTCTACATGATAAATTGAAAAATTGATGATTACAATGTAAAATCTTACTATTCTAATAACAAATATACTAATTCTAACACTGATTTTTATAAGCATTAATTGATATTAATAAATTCAAAAAGGGTATAATTGAAAAATATTAATTAAATTAATGACTTACTATATAAACTATCAATTTCTTAATCTGTGTGAAATTAACCGCGGGACTATTATTTTGAGACGGAGTGAGTATAATCCATAACCCTTAAATATAAACAAAATAAGTCTTTTTAAAATTTCCCATTTTAAAGAATACAACATAGTATTCCATAGATTTAAGAAAACAGACCACGCGTTAATTATAATCCTGAATTTGTTGACACGCGTTTAAATTGGAACTAGTTGTCTTTAATGTAAACTTTAGAAAAAGAAAAAATAACGCATACCATGTGTTAACCATAAAATGATAAAATCATAGCATAATAGATGCTTTAATTTATATGTGTATATACTATATAAAGTCAGTTGTCTATGAGAACTTCTACTATATAATATCAGTTGTCTATATAACACAGGGAACTTTTACGGTGCCGTGAATACATCATTTCTCAATTAATGAGAATTGTTAGATTAATGAGAATATAAATTTAGGCTTTTCATACTACGAAATCAACGCATGTAAATGCAGGAAGGGGTGAGGGTATGGTGCCGCGAAGGCACCGTAGTCATTTTCTATAACATAATTGTCTGGTTCCCTCAAAAAAATTCTTTTTTTTTTACAAATGTAATTCAAACTTTTAAATTGCACACGTGCAATTGTTAACTTTTCAAATGTAATTTTAATTTTTAAATCACAAGTTTACAATTGTTGACCTTTCAACTCTCTTTTATTTATTTTGATTGTTTTTTTTTTTTTATCAACATATGCAATAAATCTTGAATTGATTTGTGAGTATACGTAAATTTGTATATTAATCAGTTAGAAAATTGCTGCTCATTTTGGCCGATAACCGCAACTAATTTATTTGTTCTTATTTATTGGGTGATTTCTTACAACAAATCGATAGAAACTTAGAAGATTTGCTGGATTTGTTGTAATTTATTATTTAGTAGATTTTTGAATGCATTACAAACTTATCTGAGCTAATGAGATTATGACATTGCATTAATAGAAAATAATTCTTACAACAATACAATTAATTATATACAAAATATATTTATTGTAAATAAAATAGAAAATTTTATAATTTGGTTATTGTTGTTCAGTCGTCTAACCGAATTTTATGTGATCAAATTAGAAAAAAAATGATTCGGTATATATAAAAATTAGAATTTATTCCTATGAATATCATAAAATCTTATTTTAAGAAAATAAAAAATTGAAGAAGCACATGCGAAAAAATTGATTAAATATATATCATAATCAAATTATATCCATTGAATAGTGAATCATTTACAAAATCTTATTTTGAATATATCTAAATCTGATTTTATTTATTTTTTAAATAGTTACATATTCGTAGAAGGAAAAACAAGCAAATAAAAATATTGGATATTATTGGAAATAATAAGTTTTGGTTTATTAATTTATTTATTTGCATAACTGGTAATAATAATAATAATAAAAGCAGACAAAAAATTTTGATGTTTCGAAAACAATAAAATCCGATTTATCTTTTTTCTTTTCATAAATACATAATTCTATATAGAAATAAATGAATATAAAATCAAAAGACAATAAATTGGGGTTTTGGTAGCTCAGGTTACAAAATATCATACTTTTAGGATTATATCTGATTTCCCCTATATATGGAGATTTTGCGCAAATCACCATCGAACTTGTTATCAAGAAAAAAAATGTGCCTCTCATTAATTTAATATACACAAGGACAAGAAAAATGACTATTTTTGATAATTAAGTATTTATAATGTCAATATTTATTTTGTATAATCGCATTTTTAATTTAAAATTTTATTTTTTTTATATTTAATCGATAATATTTATGTATAGATTAATATGTTTTCAATATTATAAAAATAATGACAACAATAATGATAATATTTATAAACAATATTATAGACATTTATGTGTGTGTGTGTGTGTTTATAAATATTACTAGTTTGAGAACCCGCGTAATAAAATTATAATAACACAATATTTATTGAAAAGATTATTTAGTTCAGAAGTAAATATTAAAAAAAAATTGTTCACTTTAAATATTGAATAATTACCTTATAAACTATATTATTAATACACGGATGTTGAGAAATAATTTATCAATTTTAAAAACTAAATTATTCTTACAAAGAAAAAGAAAAAATATTATTCATTTTCAATTTTGAAAAAACTCATTGTAAACCACGTTAACTGTTTATTTTCAATTTTACGTTGAACAAATAATCTTAAACCATTTTCGCCTATTAATTCTCAATAATGCAACACAAAGTTGATATACGTATTGCACGGGAATTATAAGAATACACTTTTTAAATTTGGGTTGGTTATAATTAATAAAAAAAAATCGAGAAACACATGTAATTCAAATAAATATGAATATCGTATTTTTTTATCGTTTTGTATCGTTTCGGCGTCCCGTACCAATATAAATATTTTAAAACTCATTTGTGATATTATATTTTAATACCAATATCGCACATTGATTCATAGCAATATCATCATTATTTTGACATATCGTACCAGATGCTCAATTCCCTAATTGACGTATAGTACTTAGCATAATTTTGGTATTGTTTAACCATTTTTAATAATTAGTTTAATTAAAATTCTTGTATTGATTGACATTTTATTTGATTATAAAATTAATGTTAACTGATATTAACTGATATCAATGCCGTTTGACCCTTCACCCGATCAAATCAAAATCCAAACCTCCAGTACGAACCCAACACAGTCACGAGCCACCATCTCCTTCCTTCAGAATTCATCAGGAACTACCGGCAATTTCAGTCACCATCCCAGCCGCTCTATTATCATCACGCCGTTTCACTCCAGACCACAAGAACAACCCAAAACTGTCGATGCAACCCAACCCATCACATAGCCACCACCATTCATCTTCACCAGCCATCGAAGCCCGCGACACCACTCCAACTCAATCAATCGCATCAGTCTGACAGAGCCATATACATATATGTTTATCTATAATTATAAATTTGAGAATCGCAAACAGATCTGAAACCGTGAATCGCTAATAAAAATATACAAACAATTCGAAATCATACTTCACAAAAAGTTTCTGGAGGAGAAAATCGGTGGTATGTAAGAAGTCGGCAGAAGAAAATTCCGGAGTAGGAAATTTGGAACCTTAGTTGGAAAGAAAATAAAATTATGAAAAAAAAAATTTATTTTATATCAATGAAAAATTTATGAAAAAAGAAATATTTTTAAAAAATGATGTGAGGATACCAAATCAAATTCAATACACCACCATATTACGTGAGTTTTTTTTTCACTTCAAGTGTACTAAAGAGAAGAAAAAAAAAGGGTACAGTTTCATTTTATTATTTCATTTCTAGCTTTTCATATAATTATCTAGGTTTTCTATAATCTTTCTTATTATTCCTAGTTTTGTACAATTGATTTTTTTACACATATCATGTGAGGTAATTGAGATCGAACACCAAACCTCTGGTCTGACTCAAAAGTCTTAACCACTCGATTACTACACTTGATGCTTACTTAGCATGTTTATTACATAATAAAATCAGGATTCTCAACTATAAACAGCTTGTCATTATCTCTAATCACTTCAATGGAGTCAATTTCTGCACCTTCTTCATTAGTCAACAATGCAATCCTCGCATCAAATCCAAACTTATGGCCTACAAAAACAAAATAAAAATAATATAAAATAATAAATAAGTAAATAGAAATCAAGTACACTTGATCAACTCTTATAAAAACAATATTTAAAAATAAAAATTATAAAAAATAATATCAAATTATTGATTAAATTAATTACCCGCGATGCTCTTAAGCTCGGCCAGTGAACTCGGCAACCTAATCAACCACCCCGGCTCGGTGCAGTGGCTCTCTCTCCGGCTCATCGGATGCCCTTTATACACACTAACCCTCGAAAAAACCAACCCTTGCGCATTTTCCCCATCGCCTCGTTTCTCATTTTCTTTCGAACCGAAAATATATTCGTCCAACGGTTCAGACATAGCTATACGGTGTCCCACCTCGCGCTCCTTCAGCATCTCGTTCAGGTCGACCGACGATGAGATCGCGTCTTTGACCGCCTCATTGACTTCGGACCCGTTCATCACTAAGAACTTCACCATGTCCATGTGGTTCTCGCTCGTCGCGACTTGGACGGCCGTTAGCCCATGCCGATCCTGGGAATCGACATAGAGCCCGTGCTTCAAGAGCTCTTGCATGGATTCTAGGTCGTTTCGTTTGGCCGCCATGCACAAGAGGTCGCCAGTGACGTAAGGGTCGGAGATGGAGGCCCAATGGTACAGGATTTTGAATATGGAGTGGTGTTTTGCCGTGATGGCGTACCATAAGGCCGTGTCGCCGTTTAAATCTGTTTGTGGATTGTTATATCAGTTAATAATCAAATACTACTTAGAGCTGTCAAAATGGGCCGGGCGGGCCCGAGACCAGCAGGCCAAGCGGAAAAGGTCAGGCCCGACCAAAACCCGGGCCGGGCCAAAAATTCTCAGCTCTATTCTTGGGAGATGAGAATATAAGATTTTTTTAATTAATTACCTCTAAGGTGTAAGCTACAAGCGTGCTTGAGAAGGACGACTACGCAGTCTTCGTGCCCTTTTGACACCGCTATATGCTGAGAAAAAGTGACGAGAATCAGAAGTTGGCAGTGTTGGCCGTGAAAAAACTTGTAAAAGCTTTTTATTGTGTGTAGAATTCAAAACCACAAGCAGTTGCCATTAGAAAACACAATTTTATTTATTTATTATTATTATATATTTTTATTTAGATTTATTTTTTTTTAATTTTTAATAATTAATTATTTTTTTTTCCAATTTTTTTTTTCGATAGCCATGAAATTTAGAAGAAACATACCAATGGAGTTTTTCCTTTAGAATCTCCAACATCAGGGTCCAGCCCGGCCTTAAGAAGCTCATTAAGAAAAGCGGCATTGCCGGTTGAGGCAACGGTCATCAAGTTTATAAACATGTTTGGATCACCATCTTCGTCCCCGCCTTCAAGAAATAAGTCCCCGAGGCGTAAATCCTTGAGCTTCTTGTGATGCTGCAAAACACCAGATTTCACAACATAAGCACACCAACTAACCAAAGCCTTTTTCTGTATAATAATAACTAGCCAGCTATTTGTAGAGAACATCATTCGAGTGCCCTGTTGCTATAATTACAGCCGTCTAAAAGTAGCCCGGCCCGGATGTGATTTACAGGCCCAAAAGAGGCCAACACTTTTCGGGCCGGGCCATCACATTTTGCACTTATTTTAAGCATGGGCTCCAAAGTAGTGGTTCAAAGCAGTTGTGGCCCGGCCCGTTGATAGCTCTTGCTAGAACAATACTTTAGTATTATAATTCAAATTACCTGTAGGAAGTTCTTAAGCATGATTACATTATCTTCCTGCCTCGTCTTCATTGCCTCTATTAGGGCACTTGTTTTCATCCTCAGAAGCTGCGAGAGCGTCTTGGTCCGATACGTAAAGCTCTGAGGAGTCGAACAGAACGCTCCCACTTCCCCAAACATGTCGCCCGTGTTGAAAGCCCACACGACTCTCTCTCTCTCCATCTCGCATTCGATCATTTCGACCTCCCCTGACACGATAATGTAGACGTCGTCCGCAGCCTCATTCTGTATTATCACGTCCTCTCTCGGGGGGATATATTCGGCTTTCATATCCGCAACCTGTTCATATGAATCGATTCTTCAAGCACCTCTTATATTACAAGCTAATAAATCTCAATCTCGAACTTTTACGCCTAGCTGGCAATTTTAAGCCCGGCCCGGCCCGAATTAGAAAAGGGCAGGGGCTCATATTCAATGAGCCAAAAAAATACGCCGGGCCCATTTGACCCGGACAGGTTGGATTTCCAGGCTCGGGCCGGGCCGGCTTATTTATGCAAAATTGGAAGTTGGCATTTGAAGGCACTAAGAAACTACTTTCTTTCTTTTTTTTTTAATCCAGCTAATAGCTGACAATCACTTATTTTAAGTTTACTTACCAGGAGAAGTAGAATTTCCATTGAGACACCCTTAAATAGATAAACCTTCTTGACGGTGGGCAAGAACAAATGTTGTTGGATGCTTTTGCATATTGTTTTCGGCAGCTGTTCGATAAGCTGCTGCTGGTTCAAGCTCTCAGCTTTGAACCTTAGGCACATATAAGCCACAATTTGCTCTTTCAACCTCGGCGGCAAACGGTTACGCGACACAAAGCTCGATGCAGCTTCAATACTATTCCTCTACAAGAAAATTTTTTTTAAAAAAAAAATTGAGAAACTACGAATTAAATGCAAAAATATACGCGGAAATTAATTAAGGCTTACGAATTCCATGGTTCTCCGGGTGCCCTCGACGACCAAATTGGTCATGTTACCGATGATGTAAGCGGTTAGGCCGAGATTGAAGAGCATGTAGAAGATGATGAAAACCATTTCCAAGGCGTTGACGGCGTGAATATCACCATAGCCTACGGTGGACATGGTGGTGATGGACCAATAGAGGGCCGAGATGTAACGAATCAAGAGGCCCGTTTCCTTGAAATTCGGTATGGCGGATCCGATCCATGTGTTTCGATCGTTTGGATATCGGTCGGCTAACAAGTAGGCTATGCATGCTGCACAATGCACTTGAAGTAATGTCACCTGGCAGAATTAAATAAATAATTAATTGATATTTTTCTTCAAATTAATTAGTATTTGGAAATGGAAAGGTGACTATATGTTTTTACTTACAAACATGAGCCTAGCACATCTGACCCAAAAATAGCTAAACCTTATGTCCTTTTCGATCCTGCAATATCATATGACATAATTAATTTGTTACTATTAATTAACATAAATCACAATTGAGAATGTGTTTGATTAATAATACCTGGTAAAGAAACTCTTGACACGACGAAGACGCCAAAAGCGAAGCATTCCGAAGATGGAGTAAGAGACGCCGGCATGATGTGTGCCTGAAATCAAGAAAACTATTGTCTCGAAAGGTATGGTTGAGGCCACATCCATTATAAACCATGTCAAAAGGTACCTGCAATATATATGTGTTTGCATTTTTTTAAGAAAAAATACTCAAGTTTATTAGATCTCTTAATTAAGGGTTTTCTATTATACTGTATTTTCTAAGTAGTGCATGTATTAATTTAGTAGAGATCACCATTTTAGTAAACCTAACATTATCATAATGATTTCTTTGCGTAATTGTAATTATTTCAATTAATACTTGTAAATGATGGTATATTTATATATAATCCTTAGGTTTCAATAAAATTTATACGTTATTTGTCGTGGCAAAGTATTTTCCATCAATCATATTATCAGTACTACTCCTTTAGTCCACAAAATATAGGTAGACAAAAATACACAGATTAAAAAGACAAAAATTTATTCTTCCCTTTTTACCCTTAACTTTTGAGAATTTAAATAAATAAAGTTGATTAAATAGGGGTTTTTTAGTCTTTTACGTGTAATTATTAATTTTTAAAAAATAAACATATCTATTTTTTTTGAACCGACGAAAATAGAAATATGTCCATAAATATATCAAACATCCTCACCGAAAGAAAGAATATTTATATCTATTAAGTTCATAATCACATAAAATTTTGATATTTAATTATACGTATAGACGCATTAAATAAGTTATAATACATGTTTTTTCTATTGATGTTTTCATTTCCTATAGCTCTTTTCGCAATTCCCAATTAATCAAAACATGAAATTCAATTCGGATACAAAACCAGTTAGGCAATCAGGAGAGCCCATGGGCCCAGAATAGGTTTTCCGGGAAAAGAGAAAAATAAGTATGGGCCTGTGGAGCCGGAGTCCAATTATTATTAATATTAAAATGGGGTCCATTTGAAGGCGACCTGTAAGTTCCTGCCTGGACCATATCTTTCTTCTAATGGGCTAATCTCTTATTCTACTTTTTGGGTTGGCTGAAAAAGTGCGGTCCATTATTCTCCAATAATAAAAGTAGAATATTGACCCACACTTGGGAACCGGCGTGATACCAAAATCCTCCAAATATTCCTTCTCTAAATAGAAAAATCACAAGATTTTAACATATCTCAAGTTACTCGTCACCTATGATGCACGGACATTTTAAAATATGACATTTTGTAGTGTCGTGTCTCACGTGTCATGTCTTATTTTACGTTATAATTTGTGTGTCATAAACATGTCCGCGTGTCGTGTAACGAGTTCAATTCTCGTGTCGGTGCAACATAATATTCAATTTTCCTAATTGAAAGTAGAATTTTATATGTTATTAGATTTTGGACACGCTTTCGTTGACCATAAATAATTATTACTTGACTTTACGTGTGGTCTAGTGGAGTAAGGTGAATTCTTAAAACAATATTTCAACCTCAAATTTTCATAACTCAATCAATTGGTCAAACTTTTCGTACAATACTTAATTTACTGCAAGCTATTGCAGCCAAACTTGGGAGCGTAGCAAAACCAAAATGGTTGTGGGGACAAATTGCCTATAAAAAGAAACTATTCTTTGCCCATGGATTGAAAGACCAAGGAAGGTTGTTCAAACATTAATAAATGTTAAAGGCTTATAACTCACTTTGCGTTGAGAATGGAAATTTGGCACTTCGTCAGTTTTAATGATAAACATGAAACATGTCGTCTATAAAAAGGTGATTTGAGCTAGAAGCCATTAATTAATCTCACCACTTAAATTGTATTGTGACTCGATTAGGAATGTGATGTTATAACTTCCTTCTTGTGATGAGACATAAGCAAACAAAATGCCACCATCATTCTGATTTTGGCATTTTGCAAATTTCCTGATTTATATATAAACCACTTGGCAAAATACTCTTTTGGTGCCTATATGCAATCATCTACTTATTTTATTTTTAAATAACAAGAATTCGCAATTATTATCCGTCATTTGGTTCACATTATGTAAACTTTGAGCTCCGCATAATAATATACAAACTGTTGAAGGAAAAATACAATTAGAAAATACAATTAGGGTGCATTCGTCAACAAGTAACTGATGAGTGCCAGTTTAAGTATTTGTTATCTTTATGTATTATGAAAACATGTAATTGATACGTCTTTGATAAATAAAAAAATCTTAATTTTTACTTCTCCTTATATTTTTCCTTTTACACAAACTACACCAACAAAATAAATCACACTATGCAAAAAACTCAACCTAGTGATTCAAAATTTAGAAAAAAAGAATTAAGACATATGTAGCCTTAAGAACCAAATCAATATAGCTAGGCCACCCCAGGAGGGTTCAATCTTCTACCTAATTAAGCATTACTGAAATGGGTACATGAGATATTAAATTATATATAACAAAAATCTTAATTGATAATGTCATTTAGATATTGAGTGTCTTAGATACACATTTAAATGCTATCAATTAGGTCCGCAGCCCAAAATTACCATTGTCTAACCAAACCCTTGGCCAAATAATATAGGCCAGTTGTAATCGAGTTCTATATATAAATGTTTGAATAAATAAATATTATCTAGCAAAATTATAATAATGATAAAAATGTTAGCTCAAACTTATTATTCTACATTTAAATCGTATTAGCATCCAAATTCTTTAATCAAATTAAAATTCCTAATTAAAGTATAATGCATTAAATAGCGTGTAAAAGAAGAGAAAGAAAACTGAAAAGCTGAAGATGAACAGACCTTTTAGCAATTTTTGTGGAATCACGAACCAATAATTGAGTAGTGGAATCAATGTAGGCAACGAAGAAAGTTAAGACAATATCAGCCCCAAAAAATAAGTCCACAATGTTGTCGGCAATGAAAAGAGGAGTACTTGGAGCTGAGTTCAAAAAAGCTATCTCATAAGGACAAACCCATGCTGAATATGCCACCAATATTACCATTAGTGTCTCCCAACACCTGCAATCAATTATTTCACATATCTTGATACATAATTAGTAATTCTTTTGAAAATTGCAGTAATTAGTTTTTTTTTTTTTGTTTTTTTTGGGCAGTTTCATCGAAATTAATTTCTTCAATTTCATTACATGTTTAATTACTTTTGGGTTGCAAACTGTCATATGAAAATCAAGTGTTTGGGGTTCATGCATATGTATGGACACATGTATGTATGGAGGAGATACATGGATAATAATTACACTAATTAAAAAGCCTTCACCCTTTTTCATAATTCACATAATTGAACATGCACACACACTACACACACACAAAAAAGAAAAAATAATAATAATAAAAATAATAAATTATTAAATATAATATATGTTAAATAAAAGATAAAATTAATTAAAAAAATAAATTTGTGACCTGTATTTTGAGTCCATGGGAGAGATAATTCTTGCATTAGGATCATTGTGGGTAGTAATATTAGCAGAGGCACCCAATGGCGGGACAATAAGCTTAGACAGGTTCTTCAAATTCAGCTCTTCAGCTGAATTAGCAGCAGCAGCAGCTTGTTGTTGATCATCCTCATCATCATATGCTTTTTTTTCCGATTTCATTTCCATTTTGTAATTAATTACACAAAATCTAGGAATACAAAAAAATATTTTAAAAAGAAATTAAATCAAGTTTAAAGAGGAGCCTAATTTGCTCTCTCCCTCTCTTCTTTTTATTTTATCTCTCTAAAAGTGAGAAAAAAATATAATGGTGAATTATGGCACTTTCAATAGTACTATGTGGTGGATATATAGGTAGTGGCCCAATAGTGGGAGCACTAATTGGATTACTTGGGTGTTTTTGTATTGTGATAAGGCTAGCTCTTATAATCATTCCTGTGCATATGGTAAGTGTGTGATATATATACGAGGGGCCCTCTGTCTCTCCATTGTCTCTCTCATGCATAATAAACACAGAATAGTACAATAACCCTCCCTACACTATATATGTAAGTCTTGTAATATTGTTGTAGTATTTGCCTTTTTTGTATTTGTCCTTATGATTTGTTTTGTGTTGGTCTAGTAAATGATATAAACATGGTATTTAGATTAAGATTGCTTATTTAGTTAACATTTCAACGTTTATATGATAGCATTGTTGCATTTCAATTATTTGTTAAATATCAAGCCACATTAAATTGCACATATTATTTGAGATTTATTAGTTAACATCAGAGGTTTATTAGTGTTGGGAAACAGATTAAAGTTGACAAAAATTGTATAAAAGTCATAATGGAAAATTTCATTTTTGGTACATTATGTTGGCCATTTTCCAGGAAAGGTACGTCATGTTGGACCTCATCAAACTACATACATTAAGTTGGCAAATTCATCAAATATGGTACATTTTTATCACACATGCTAACGTGGCAGGATTATTGAATTTCTTATTATTTTTTATTTAATTTTAAATATTAAATGGACGTGAAAAATTCATTTTTGCCCCTCCCTTCTAGGTTTTTTTCCTTCCTTCCTTTCTCTCTCCCCCCGTCAAAACATTCAAGACACAAAATCATCATCTGCATCTTGTTCAACCATTCAACGAAACCCCCAAAATATGAAGATAACACTACCAACCATTCAATGAAACCCCCAGTATCCCTAAATCCCATTTATTGGCATAATAAAAGGATTAAGACCAATTGTTCAGTGACTGTGTATTTTCAATTGAGAAAATTGGCTGAATTCCTCTCTATCCTCGGCGGCGGCGGCAGATCTGGCGACTCTGGACGTTGGTGATGACCGCATCMGTGCAGGCAACAGCCTGTGGATCTCRGGCGTTTTCAYAGCGGCAGTCGAGKGGTGGTGTACAGAGTGGCGACGGCGGATTCGGCCGTGAGATCGGCGCAGGTTGGCTGTACGCGCTGGCAAACGCAGTGGCCCGTTGAGCTGCTCTAATTTGACGGTCGCGACAAGGATCGGTCGGCTGAAACGGCGAGCGACGAACATGGCGGCAAGCGGGCGGGGTTCCCGATTTTCTTCTTCCCCAAATTCAGAAATTAAAGTAGAAATTCCTCTCCCTTGAAGTCTCCACGGCGATTGGAAAATTGGGGCAACGGACCTCCGGCGACTCCGAACCGGAAGAGGCGTTGCAGCAACCACCACGGCGGCATGTGGCGGTCGTCCGTAGTGTGGTGGTGAGCCGTCGTAGGCCATTTTCTGGTGGCGAAACCGACGGAATTAGAATAGCAGCTGATGGGTCTCTGTGGAGCTTTCAATTTTGCTGCAGGTGCTTGTTAATGGTGGTACAACACCTTAATTTCTTCATCATGGCTTTAGTTGAACTGGAACCCACTCGTAGCGCCCCTCTAATGGCTCGTCCTTCACTATGTCAAAATTATACTTGCAAAATTCAGGATAATTGTATTATTGCGWTTATTTCGTCAAATAAGAATTTGTGTGTGCGTGWGAGAGAGAGAGAGAGAGAGATTACTTGTCAATGAATTYTTTCTGCAGATTCTTCTCAGCGGCGGCGAAGAAATCTTCGAGTTCATCTTRGGCGGGGTTGTTGATGCGACGGTTGAAAGACGGGCGCCACTCGATGTCGAGGCCGACTGTGAGGCCGGGGTGGTGGGCCGACTCGACGTCGGAGATCCACTGAGTGGCGACGTCGGGGTCGTGGGTGACGGTGATGTGGATGGAGTCGGCGAAGAAGACGACGTTGTAGGTGTTGTGGGAGTTGTAGGGTAACTCGTGGTCGATGATGTTGATCGCCAGTTGATATTTAATCATTGGTTAATTACTGCTTTTAGTTTGAGCTTGATCGGAAAAAGGAGGAATTCTGATTTTACAGAATGAAGAAAAACGGGGGAGAGAGAGAAAGGAAGGAAAAAAACCTTAGAAGGGAGGGGCAAAAATGAATTTTCACATCCATTTAATATTTAAAATTAAATAAAAAATGATAAGAAATTCAATAATCCTGCCACATCAGCATGTGTGATAAAAATGTACCATATTTGATGAATTTTCCAACTTAATGTATGTAGTTTGATGAGGTCCAACATGACGTATCTTTCCTGGAAAATGGCCAACATAATGTACTAAAAATGAAATTTTCCCAAAAGCCATAACATAAAAGGTAAGGAGGCAAGTTGCCTTTAGAATACAAAATTTGATAATGGTGAATACATGAAAGCTGATATATATAGCTAAACCCTAGACAAAACCTAAAAGCAACTGAAGGACAATACAACGGTCTCTTAAGGATAGCCCTTGATCTCCAAGCCAGCTATACACCAGAAAGGAGGGGCCAGATCAAGCCAGTACAACCAACCTGCATGGCACCTTGCATGGGCCCTAGAATGCGTTCAAAAACAGAAGAAAACAAACCTGTAACCTGACTAGGAAGTAGGATTAACCCTAACACATGATTAACTCTAACACACACCCCTCAATCCAAAGCAGGTGAAGGAGTTATATTGAGCTTGTTCCTGAACCGAATGAAGGATTGTTTAGGGAGAGGTTTTGTAAGCACATCAGCCACTTGATCAATTGAGGGCACATGTTGAACATTGAGTATCCCTTGGTGCACTTTCTCTCTAATAAAATGAACATCCAATTCCACATGTTTGATCCTTGAGTGAAAGGCTGGATTTGCAGCAAGAGACTCAACTCCAATATTGTCAGTCCATATGATAGGAATGTGTCTGAATGGAATGCAAATTTCCGATAGAAGCTGCTTGATCCATATAACCCCAGAAGCACAATGGGACAAACTCCTATACTCAGCCTCTGTGCTTGATCTTGAGACAGAGGCCTGCTTCTTTGAACACCAAGAAACCAGGTTTGGACCAAGATATACACAGAATCCTGTAACTGTTCTTCTGTCATCAATGTCAGTTGCCCAGTCAGCATAAGAAAAACCAATTAACCTGTTATACTTGGACCTGGAGAAGGAGAGACCATAGTTGGGAGTTCCAGCTATATATCTGAGAACTCTTTTCACAGCTTTCCACTGAGTGTCAAGAGGACATTGCATGAATTGACTCAATTTGTTGACACTATATACAATGTAAGGTCTGGTTATGGTTAAGTATTGCAGACCTCCCAAAATGCTCCTGAATAGAGTCTGATCCTGAATTGGAGAGCCCTGAAATTTGGACAAAGGAGGAGAGGTGATCATTGGAGTACAGATTCTTTTGCATTGATCATGCCTGCTTTTTGTAGAAGGTCTTGTATATACTGCCTTTGACATAAGTGCATTCCTGAGATGGTGTGAGTGACCTCAGTTCCCATAAAATGATGAACTATTCCCAAATCCTTCAGAGAAAAAGCTAAGTCCAAAAGCCGGATTAGAGTAGTGATCTCATGAGTGCTACTACCTGTGATTAAATATCATCCACATACACCAAGAGTGCAATATATGACTGAGATGTAACTTTAAAGAATAGGTTTAAGTTTAGAGTACCAGGCTCTAGGTGCCTGCTTCAATCCATACAGGGCTTTATTTAACTTGCAGACTGTGTTGTGATCCCTTTGCTCAAACCCTGGAGGCTACTGCATATATATAGTTTCTGTAAGATCACCATTTAGGAAAGTATTATTTACATCTAATTGCCTCAATGACCATCCACATGACACAGCTATTGAAAGAAGAAGTCTAATTGTAACAGGTTTCACCACAGGGCTAAAGGTCTCTGCATAATCAAAACCTGGAGTTTGTGTGTATCCTTTTGCCACAAGCCTTGCCTTGTATCTTACAACTGAACCATCAGCTCCTCTTTTAATCTTGTAAATTCACCTGCAACCAACTGGATATTTACCAGGGGGTAAAGTAGTAAGTACGCAAGTGTTATTTTTGTGGAGAGCACTCAGTTCAGAAAGCATGGCCTGATGCTAGTGCTTTTGCAATATAGCCTCCTTGAAATTCTGTGGCTCTTGTTCAGAGGAAAACTGTGCATCATAGATCTTAGGCTTCAGATGACCTGTTTTACCTCTTGTCTGCATAGAGTGTGTGTTAGTAATAACAGGTGGTTCAACAGGAGTAGAGGAACTAGCTTGATCATTATCTAATAATGGCAACTGTACTATAAAGGAATTGTACTGTTGGAGGCGGATGTGGGATGTGGTGGGGAGGGAGATTGATTGTTGATGTCATTGGAATGAGTAGATTGATTGTTGATGTCATTGTAATGAGTAGAGTGTGAGGACTGAATCACAGAATGCTGATTTGGTGCTGCAGATGTAGACAGTCTAGGTGAGGAAGGAGTAGTTTGTGGTGTTGAAGGCATTGATTGATTTGGAAAAAGAGATGGAGTTGTGTAAAGAGGAGAGAGCAATGGAGGATTATTTGGAGATTCAGATTGCATAACATAGAGGTTTGATTTAGAAAAGGGAAACTGATTTTCCACAAAGATGACATGTCTGACCATAATCATCTTGCCAGAGGGAAACCTAACCTTATACCCTTTATACCCTTCAGTGTACCCTAGGAAAGTAGAAGGAACAGCCCTAAATTGGAGTTTATGTTTATTGTAAGGCCGCACATGTGGATAACACAAACATCCAAATACCTTAAGATTAGAGTAGATAGGATTATGACCATATAGGACTTCAAAGGGGGATTTGTATTGCAGTTGCTTAATAGCTGTTCTGTTTATGATATGCACAGCAGTTTGAAAAGCTTCCATCCAATATGTATTAGAAACATGAGAGTGAGCTAAAAAGGATAACCCTACTTCAATCACATGCCTATGTTTCCTCTCAGCTACCCCATTTTGTTGAGAGGTGTAGGGGCAGGACACCCTATGAAGTATACCCTTTCTTGAAAAAATCTGGATAAGTTCCTGTATTCACCTCCCCAGTCACTTTGAACAGCTTTGATTTTAGCTGAAAATTGAGTTTCAACCAAGGACTGAAAGTGAAGAAAGGCTTGAAAGGCTTCTCCTTTTGTTTTAAGAAAATAAATCCAAGTAAATTTGGTGAATTGATCAATGAACACCACATAGTACAGACTTCCATTTGTGAAATTTAAGGGGCGTGGTCCCCACAGATCAGTATGAATGAGATCAAAAGGTTGAACACACATAGTAGTAGATTCTTGAGAGGGAAATTTGTGTGACTGGGATTGCAAACAAGCATTACAAGGTACATCAACAAACTCTTTATTGGAAAAGGAAATATTAGAGTCTTTGAGGACTTTTATTACAACATCATTGGCTACATGACCCAACCTATAATGCCAAACATCTAGCCCTACTTTCTTCTTTGACACAGAAAAGCAACAAGGAGACTGAACATCATTATTCTTGAGAGGTGGTTGAGTGGATTGTTGACTTTTGGAAGGTTGCACCTGACATAGGTCAAACTTATATAGCCCATAACTAAGATTCCCTTGTAGATAAATAGCCTCCGAGGCTTGATCCTTAACAAAACAAACATTAGAGTGAAACTCAAACCACACTTTGTTATCCTTAGCAAACTGGGATACACTTAATAAATTTCTGGTAATACTAGGAACATGTAGGAGATTTTTGAGCTGAAAGAGGTGATTAGAGGTGGAATGAGTGGACTTAACGATAGATTTGCGAATACTAGAGATGAACAAACCTGCTCCATTACCCAAGTGAAGTTGATTGGCTCCTTGGTACTCTGAAGACACATTGAGGTTGGCAAAATTTGGTGTTACATGATTTGAAACTCCTGAATCAGGAATCTTGCTGAAATCTGAGGCATTGTCTTGAGTGGACATCATTGCTGTCATGGAAGGAGAATTAGTCCAGGGTTGGCTGCTTCTGTGATTTGAAAAAGCTCCTCTGTTGAAGTTTTGATTGTTTGAAGGACTAAAATTATGTGAAGTCTGAGGAGAGAAATTGAGATCCATTCTGTAGTAGCACCTTGAAGCTGTATGATTTGTATAGCTACAGATTTGATAGGCCACTCTGCTGTTATTGTAGGTTCTTCCACCTCTTCCTCTTGAGTTTCCTCTTCTCCCATTGCCTCTGTTAGAAAAAGAGCCTCTTCCTCTGGTATTGCTGTTTTGAGTGTTGTTCCAGCTGCTGTTCTCTTTCCTTGGTTATCCATGTACAACCACATTTGCAGTTATGGCCATTGATTCATCAAACTGAGGGTTTGCAGTTTCCAACCTTGACTCAAAGTTCAACAGCAGCCCACTAACATCCTTGAAACTCCACTTTTCAGGACTGGAGGTTATGGTGACAACCACCGGATCATACTCACTGCCCAATCCAGTTAGGGCATGGAGTAGCTGATCAAAGTCTTCAATTTTATGCCCAGAAGCTGTCAGATCATCACAATATACCTTTACCTTGTTCAGATACTCTCTCATTGACAGGTTCCCTTTTTTCATGGTCTGCAATTGAATCTTGTATTGCATTGTTTTAGCTCCTGATTATGCAGCAAAGTTGGCTTCCAAGGTTTTCCACATTTCATGGCTTGAGGTCAAACCAACCATAAGGATGAGCACACCTTCGGACAGAGAAGAGAGCAGCCATGAAGCCAAGAGTTGATCTTACCTTTGATAAGTTTGAAAAATAGGATTGAGAATAATGAGTCCCTCCTGATTCTGGACAACCTTTGAGGGGATCTCAACAGTACCAAATAAGAAGGTTTCAAGGCCTAAGCCCGTAGCTGCAGCAAGAATTTGCTACTTCTAAACCAGATAATTATTTTCATTTAGTTTCACATAGATGAGTTGATGTTGAGGCTGGATTAAGGTATTTTGAGTGGAAGCAACTGCTGGGATTTGTGGAGTGGTTGGAACTCCTTCAGGTTCTGCCATTTATGAGGTTGAGATGACAAGGAATTAAGAAGGGAAAAATGTTTATCAGAGTCAAGGCCGAGACCTGCTCTGATACCATGTTGGGAAACAGATTAAAGCTGACAAAAGCTGTATAAAAGTCATAACATAAAAGGTAAGGAGGCAGATTGCTTTTAGAATACAAAACTTGATAATGATGAATACATGAAAGCTACTATATATAGCTAAACCCTAGGCAAAACCTAAAAACAGATGAAGGACAATACAACAATCTCTTAAGGATAGCCCTTGATCTAACAAACCTGTAACGTGACTAGGAAGTAGGATTAACCCTAACACATGATTAACTCTAACAATTAGTTAACATCGGTGTTTTCAATCGTCGGGAAAGCACGACTGGTTTGTAATTCCTATATTTCGTAAATGATTGGTTTAAGATTAAGAATGTGTATATGATTAAATTTTAGGTTCTTGTCATTTCATGAGCAGTTATGGTTTGCTGGAAATAAGTTTTGGAATATTGCCACTGACAACAACTTGGAGGATATTGATGATTTCATCAAATCTTACCTTTTATGTGCCTTTAATCATCACATATATGAAGATGGACAATGCTATCATGCATCTATTTTTTAATAATATATCTCATTTTATATTATAAGAATCGATAGCTACGTGTACACATTGATCACACACATTATTATATTTTTGCGTGTATCGATCATAATCGATCGAAATACAATGCGAAACGCAATTTTAAATAGAATATTTAATGTTCCAAAATACGTTATGAGCAATTCATGCTACATATTAGAGCTTAGCGCTCGAGTGGAGAGGACGAGATTAGACGGAATATAATTTTAAAAAAAAATTGCATACGATGATTGTTTTTAAACCTAGCTAACTAAAATTAATTAAGATCGTGTTTGTTTTTAAATTCTAATACTATGATTGAAATTTTGAATTAATTTCAACCATCATTTGTTTTACGTCTCAAATTTCCAATACTCAACCAACAACTTCTTATACCTAATCCTACAATCATCATTTTTATTACATCATTATTATATTTAAATAGTTATATATTATTAAATACAATAAAAAATACAGCACACTCATATTTAATAGTAAAATGTGAAATTTTTTGAATTATATAATAAATAAAATTAATTATTATTCACAAAATTATGAATACTCAAAATTCAAAATTCCAACTAAATATTTACAAAATTATTACTATATCCTTATACACAAAATACGTACACATGCTTTTAAGATTAGTTGCCCGCCCCTATAACACCCATGCTAATACACGAAGTGGGTGCTTTAAATACGCCCACCCATATATCCCTACACCCAAAGTACATACACCTGGCAAATATATCGTTGCCCCCTATGCGTCTACTGAAAGCAGTCAAACACAAAGACACGTACACATGCTTTTTTAATAATAATTAGCTGTTATTATTATTATTCTATTATATTTATATTAAATACAAGAAGCATTTATATTTCCTATTTATTAATGTATCAGGAATATCACAATTATCCTTTATGCAAAAATAAAATAAAATAATATTTTAACTTAAATTCTGAAGTACATTGAAAATTAAGATGATATACGATGGGAATTAGAAATAAAGATGAAACATAAGGATTAAGATAGATGAAAAGTATGTTAAATTTTCAAGGTGAAAGGCCCCCACCTACGAGCAATCACTTTGAGCACCAGGAGTAAACGTGTGAGCAGTCCTTTAATTACTTGTACGTGTCACATTTAGCAAATTAATCTTGGACAGGTTGATGCCCAATCAAGAATGTTTATGTATGGTGAAAATTAGTAAGTTTCCCACTTAAAAATTTAGCAATTTGGACCAACCAACCGGGAATTTCAATATTACTTTTTCTAAATGTGACACTACTAAAATTATAACCATAACTATACAGATTATCCTTCAAACAAGTTCATTACCCCATAATTCGAATATTTACTGTCATTATTCAAACTTCATACTCGACTTATTTTGAACCACATGTTTTTGTTATGTACGTACTATGCTTGTGGACTTGGGTTGAAGTTACATGAATTTAGGTCACAATTATTGCGAAAAGAATGTCGGGCATAATAAGTTATTAACCATAAGTTTATAACACAAACAAACAATAATTGCAGTATATGACAATGATGTCCTACTTCAAGCGATAAATATTATATTAGAATCCAAGAATTGAGCTTTTTCTGGACTTGGAGTATTCACATCATTTTAATGGAGGGTTGACACTAAAATAGTGCAGACTATTCACATCATTTCCAACCATCTGCATTAAATTATGTACTAAAAAAATACAAATATTTTCATTATTCTTTACTATATTTTATTTAATCTCAATCTTTAGTATTTTATAATTGATAAACATATGGTATGAGTCATGGTTTAATATTTAATTTTTTATTAACAATTCATAATTGTTTATATACTTTAGTAATTTTACATAATTTCTATAGTTGTTATAATTTTATATTTCAGCATTTTATAATATTGCTTATGTAATCTTTATAATTTTATGTGTAGTGTTAAATCTCATAATTCTTTTAATTTGTTATTACCATAATATGTTAGATTTTTATTACGCATAACTTAATTAGTTTTAATATTAGTTTCCATTAAATTAGTTGAATTACAAATATAATTACAATATCTAAACTAATAAGAATTTACAGGCAAATTAAAGCATTCACCCAATTTGCATTTTAATATTTTATATTATGTTCTCTGTGTAATATTTTATATTAATGCTCGGTATGACAAATATTTTACAAGTAATTAATATGGTTGAAACATTAAATTTTATTTATTTATTAATAATAACATTACTTTCAATATTAATATGATGTCTCATTGATTATTGATATGAATGTGTATTAAATGCGGGCACATAAATAAATATATGTAAAATAAATATAGAAAGTGTGATATAACTTCACGGAAAAAATGGGAAAATATACCATAATTATGAGACGAGAGCAAGTATTTTGCTTGATAAATATGCTATAATTATGATAAGGAGGAAGTACGTATTTTTTCGTCTAATAAATAAATATGTGTGTGTATATTAAATTTTTACTGAGAAACGAAAATTTTGCATTTGTTGTATAGGCATGTTATGTTAAAGGCCAACCATTTCCACTTCAACCCTTCTGTGATCATCATTATTAAGAATAATATTAGACAAAATTCATAAAATGTAACTACAAAAAGTCAGAAATGATTTTAATCACTAAGTTACTATGTTCCCAGCAAAATTCATTGTCCCGTATAGGACCATACTCTTCAAAAAAGAAAAAAGGTTCCATACTATACTAACTAATGAGCTTTTTCAGCCATACATAAAACTCTCAATTCTTGACCAATATAGAAACCTTTGCCCCGTAAAAGACGATCGCCTTGTTAATTCTCGCCCAAAAGATTTTTCCAAGTTTGAATATTCTGTTTGAGATTATCTTAGCCCATGAAAAATCGAGAATTTGCAATCATAATTCTGCTTTCGACTCCTCAGCTTCAGCCGAATCATCGATTTTGCTCTCGATTTTGGTACGAGCTTCAGCTTGCTCTTGCTGTTCGATATTTTCACCTAATGTTTCGGCTGTGAAGCGTCTGGCTTCAAAATCAAGATCTGGCCACTCTGTCACTATTCTTTTAGCTCCCTACGTTGAATAGAATCAGGAGGTAAGAAAACGACAACAGATAACTAAGAGCATAAAAAAAGGGTTAGTTACAAAATTTACCCTTCAAGTTTAACCTAATTACAAAAATACCAAACTTCCAAAATCACAAAAATACCCCTGAGATTTCATTTGGTGTTCAAATTAAGGGGCTAATTGTAGTATTTTTTTTAAAATTGTGACATATTTTTTAATAAATTTTTGCGCATGAATGGGGTGATGTAAGACAAATAAAACCTCGTGTTATTTTTTGTAATTAACTAAAAAAAAAGCTCGCTTGAATTTTGAACCTGAAGCTTGGGCTCCTTTGTCATGGGATTGTTGCAAAGGTCAATAGTTTTTGCCTTAGATTTTGTGACGTTACCACACCATGACTCGCACCATAGCCACTCTTGTGGAAGCGAAAATATGGGCACCATGTGTTGAGCATAGTTTGGAAGATCCTATAAAATAGCATGAACTTTTTATTAGTACTAGAAAATGTATGTTACAAGAAACGGAAACTCATCCATTTCGAGCACGAGCAATTAAAATCACCGTACAAGTTAATATACTCTCACTTGCCTGATCAAGATTCGAGAGACTGTTTGGATCTTTGCTTAGCGTTTCGTAAACTACTCTTAATTGATCCCCGGCTGCTGTTTCCCGGAATTTGACCAGGTCAACAACATATAAAGCACTACACAAAAGCACCCCAATTCGTAAGCCTATTTTCAACTGTGATCAAATATCAAAACCTGGAAAATAAATACTGAAAAAAAAATTATACCTAATATGATATGGTTTTCCTCGCAAATGATCTTTCCAGAATCCCTGTTTCACAACTCAAAATACTATGTTAATATTTTCAAAAGGAAATTAAAAAAAGATTTTATAAACAGTGGGATAATTCAGAAGGAATATTACTTGTTTCCAAAACCGGTAGCCATCCATATCTTTATTATTGTCACAAAATGGAGTATAAGCAAGTGGTCGTCCTTTTAAATCCATGTCATAAAGTTCTCCCATATCTGTCCTCACAATCTGGTCCGCATCGACAAATATAACCTACAAAAATAACATTATCATAATTACCATATTGCAAAGCAAACCATCAATAGCAAACAACTACGTTTTATAATACTTACAATTATTAATTATAATCAATATAAATGTTGAAATACCTTTTCTAAGGCGAGAGGGAAAATGACATCGAGGAAAAGGATTTTGTATGCCCATATGATTCGTTGTTTCTCTTTTTGTTTATGCAGCCATGTTGGCCACTTGTATGTGATCAACTCATATTCAAAACCATATTGATGCGCCATATGTGGGATTAAATCCTGCCGAAATAAACATAAACAATACAGTGTCGGGCTTAAAAGAGAAATTAAAAATGAAATTTTAATTGGACAAAATTAAATAATAAAAATGAACCAAAAGTGAAGGACAAATATATAAAACCTTGAACTGAGGCGAGAGATAGTTCTTTATAAACCAAAACTTGACCGGTCGATTTGTATTCTTCAGAACACTTAAAATCATAATTTTCAGAAAACGTTCATACCTGCAGAGAAATAGTTGGAGTCAGTTAATTTTTTATTACTGTACACATTTTAGCCAATTGCGAGATACTGAAATATTAGAGAAATTCCTGTCGTGCAGATATAAAGAACTTACAAGTGTCCAGAGGCAACCGAAAATATATTTATCTTTTTTCCACGACGACCGCCACTTCCAGATTCCTAAAGAAAAAATGTAATGAGCTTAGTCAATGATACATAATCTTAACGAACGACACAAGGAGATTATCTCATGTAACAAGAAAGGAAAAACATGAATCTCACCAAGGAACTTTCCTCCTTCTTTGACTGGTCTTTCCCTCCAATAAATCCAGAAGCCCATTTGAGGATATTTGAATTCCAGCCGTTCTGAGTTCCCTGGACATTTATTGGATAAAATTATCTTAACTTGACCTTCAAATTAGTGAAAGATGTCTCTTTAGGCATCCCATACAAGAAAACACATTTCCAAATTACAGTGTTGGAAAATAAATTTTGCGAATTTATCAATTTTAGTGTGAAAATTGAAATTATGTTTTGACTTTTCATAAGTAGTTTTGAGTTTATTTTTTATATAAAACAATTTGAAAGATGTTACTGCTGGGTCCCACTTTCAATATTTTAATTCCATAGTTGATGACTAATAGTTGGTAGTTGATTTTAAATTATTGTTTGGTAAATTAGCTGATTGATTTAAGGTTAATTTACCAATATAGACATAATTGAGAGATGTAAAAACAATATGCATAAAAAGCAAGAAAAATATAAAATAATAATAAACAAAGACTTCCTAAAAAGTTTTTTTTTTTAATATGTCAAAATAATATATCTGTAAAAGTATAAAACAATATGTCATTATATAAAAAAAAAGTATTTTACAATAGAAAAGGATAAGAAAACTTCTTCAATCAGCTATGAAAAAATTAGTCAATGAAATAAACAATTAATTAGTCATAGGGGCATAAATGAAAAAATTCAATATTTTAATTATATTAACCAACATTTTCATAATCTGTGTGAAATAAATATAGGCCTATATTTTAAGTAGATAGTGGTGAGCCCCACATCCTAAAATGATCAATTCCAATTAAAAAAGTTATAAACAATTCATTTTTACGAGTAGTTGGAAAATCGAAATAGGCACTCGGAAATGAAAAACAAACAAGGCCTTAGTTTTCTTACTTTTGTACCGGCAGAATGACTGTCATCATCGGCAGGAACCAGCAGTTTCTCTCGTTCCATGCCTTTTTTCTTCAACACCTCCATATGAACCAATTTACCCCGCAAATCATCTATCGTGATTCGCTTCCGCAAAGTCGAGTCCTGAGTTCCATCACCATCCTCTTTCATAACGTAAAGCTCGGAGCTTCTACCTGGCGCCAGCTGTAAATACCAAACCCCGGGCAAGACCTTCATTTGCCAGTAACCCAAATTGGCCATAACAAGTGTATCTACCATGTGGGGAGTGTTTTTAGTTCCAAGAATCAACTGCAAACCACGGGGAGGTTCATGATCTTTCTCGGAGCAATGACCTGGTCACATTTTTCTTCATTAGCACGGTTGACTCAACTTAGAAATAATTACAGATAAACCCCTGAGGTTTTTTAAAATTACAAAAATATTTTTTAAAATATAAGTGAAAATCTTGAAATATTTTTGCTTATGTTTATGTAGTTTTCACGTCTCTAGGGGGTTCTGTAATTAGCCTGTGCCTCAGGGGGGTTATTTGTAATTATCCCTTCTAATTACAGAAAAAACAGTTACCTGTAAGAACAAGAGCTTCTAGTTCATACACTGCCTGCAGTGTCCTGGTGTCAGCAAGATTCTCGAGCAGTATGTTATCCAAATCATGGCTGCAAAATATTATTTCAAAAATTAATCTTGGAAATATTTTACGTGCCATTACTGCTAAACCTTTTTGATTAGAAACTTACATAGCAACTAGAGGCTGCACGAGCCATGGTTCAGGAACATCGAGATTCATGGTGAGTGTCTTAGAAAGTGGCATGTTTGCGAAAAATGCTTTGGGCCCATGTACCGTACGATCAGTACTACTAAAGTCATCCTGAAAAGGTAAGGACATAGTGAGGAACTGGAACCGGTGATTTTATTAATCGGTGATGAGCAAAGAGATATTTGGAGTACCATTGTTGGTACGACGTATCTGTAGTAGTTCTTCAGAGGAAGATCAACCAGAGAACTCTGCAGGTAAAAGAGAGAGAGAGAGAGAGAGAGAGAGAGAGAGACAAGCAGTAAATTTTCAAACACAATTAAAATAAAATAATATTTTAAAATATATATATATAAAACTCAGATGTGTTACAAGCATATGCAATTCTGAGAAAAACTTACCATTGGATTGAGCACAAGTCTCATACTTGGCTGAGTGTACTTTGACAGAATCCGAAGAAGAGCAGCAAGTTTTTGGCCAGAGGGACTCAAGGGATCAATAACGGCATCGATATGAATGCTTGAATTTTCATTTTCAAATATAACAGCACTGTGGGCAGTATGAATGAGAGGATACATGATGTTAGAGAATGAAACCTGTAGGACCCAATTGTCTTGTACAGATAGAAACATAGAAAGGAATTCGATTGCTTGTTACTGGCGAAACAGTATATTTTGTTTATGT
This sequence comes from Phtheirospermum japonicum, assembly GCA_014905375.1. Classification (NCBI taxonomy): domain Eukaryota; kingdom Viridiplantae; phylum Streptophyta; class Magnoliopsida; order Lamiales; family Orobanchaceae; genus Phtheirospermum; species Phtheirospermum japonicum. The sequence goes on along the minus strand of BMAC01000561.1, from coordinate 433,194 downwards.
TACACAATTGATTCCAATAAAACAAATAGGATTGTTTGATTAAAAGTATTTTTCAACAGAAGAGGTCCATTAAGAAATAAACTAGCTCTGCTTAATCAAAACAAAATGAGGCGTTTTATTAATACATTTACTCAATGCTCGACATATATAACAAGTCATAGTGAAATATTTCTGATACAATAAGAAATAACATATATTTGATATATTTAAACCATTCGCATAATTAACTTCTAAATCTGTTGTCTTGAATTGAATAGTGTTTTAATTAAAGAATTACGAAACAGGAACTCAGTATGTAAAACACTCGACTGAATTTGCCAGAGCATAAGTAACGTTTGAAACTAATTTTTTCTAAAAAGTACCTGAAATCTGCACTCAAAATCTCAAAACGGGCACTTTCAGAACTTCGATCCCTCATAGAACTCGAGGATGAGATGGCCATTACAGCGTCACTGATGAATTTGCTGCAAAGTGGAAAACCTTAAAATTTACTAAAATTTGCACAAACTCGTGAAATATAATTTTGTCAATTAGGGCAATTTGATTGTGGTATACAAGAAACGATCACAAAACTCCGTTGGTGCATACCTTGTCAACAAGTCAGGATCTACACCCTCCCACTTTAGATCTTCAATAATCTCAGAAATATGTTTTATCCGTTGCTTGAACTCTAGGGACTCAAGAAGATGCAAATCATCACTCAAGAATGTACTACCATCGATGAGTCGGATCACCTATCGAATACAAATATACAATATGAAAATTACAAAGAGTACTCTAAGAAAGCACGAGGTATCAACAAAAACTTGTGTACACCCGCCTAATGGAGAACATTCGGTAAGGCAGGGCCCAAATTTTAGATTTTTAGTTTATTAGGGTTCTTTATTAGTTTTTTATTTAGTTTAGGTTCTCTTAGGGTTTTCCAGATTTTTACGTTTTTTAAATTTTTATTTTTTGTATGGTTTTATAGCTTTTTTTCTTTTCATTTTTTAGGGCTCTTGTTTAGTTTTTTAGGGTTTTCTATTTGTTTGGTATTTTTTTTAATATTTTAAAATTTAGTTTTAGGGGATTAGGCAGCCTAACAGGAGTGTGCCTCAATTCAGTTTAAATTTTAATTAGTAATCGAAAATGAACGCTATGAAACTTTTTTGGACAAATTTCTCCTTCAACAGAAAACCAAGGAATTAAAAAGACTCATCAATACTACAATATCATTACTGACTAATTCCAATTTGTAATTTAAAATCAAGAACGCTGAACTCACTCTCCCGTTGGTAACAACTGCATTCACACCCCGTTCAAGACCGATTATCCTGTATAAAAACTGGGTAACCTACATTGAGAAAATAATGTCAACAGATTATGGTTGGGCATTTCTTACATGCACAAATCACATCTAAAATATCATAAGATGAGCAAACCTTATTTGAGTAAATTCTCAAATTTTCAGCAGAAAATCCAGAGAGGGCAAATTCAAAGCCCTTAGATGGCAACTCATTTGCATCTGCTAACTGGAAGACCTTATCATTGAGTGCCGCGTAGCCTTCAGTAGCCTCAGAAGACGAAATATACTCTTGTTCATAGAATGAGCAGAGTTGATCCAGAAACTGTAGTACACCTTTCTTATCGCTGCAAAATAATTTACACTACATAAGGTAGAAAACAGAAATATATAAAGAAAAAAAGAAAAACATCAGTAAATTAGAGAGATTCTAAGCCAATTTTTTTTGCATAAACTTGTCTAAAACTAGCAATTTAGGACTGAGACAAACCCATATGAGGATGTAGTTACTTCAAAGGCTTTCATGAAAAAGAGACTCGGCAAAGAGGCAACCTCGTCAGCATTAAACAACACACCAACCCGGGCACTTTTGGATCCACTGATCTGCATCAAAATCACGAAAATTTTCGGCAAGAGAATGAATCATATATATACACGTATATCATTACAAAACTAACCCTCTTCAGCAAGAAATTACCAGATAACGTATTCCTTCACGTAACAACTTCATCCCTTTCTTCGATGTGATATCAACAACAAGAAGATGAGTCACGGGCTTCAGATCATCGATTGCTGAAATCGTATGCTAAAAATCAGGTATCTTAATCAAGTTAAAATGATAAAAAAAATCTTAGTTTTGCTTAACAAGAACTTACTTTCGGGCGAATGCAAGAAGTAGAGATCATTTAGTACAGATTCCTTTGCGATAATTGGCCCACACAAAGATATGAATTTTGGTTTGACCTTCCCATCTCCTATGATCTACAGGATCACAGCTTTTACGAGGATTAGCAGGAAAAAAGCAAACCACCAAAAAACTCGAAATGATACACAAAGTTTCAAAGAAATTGTACCTTTGGATTGTAACGCTGAACACCACTTTCAGAAAGATATTTGTCCAGAACATCAGTATGAGAATTTATTTGGCCATAGTAGACTTGCTCCTGTATTCTGGGAAGCTCTTCGTTCATGGCATTTAAAAGAGACTCCTGATCGTAGAAAATCCAACAAATTATTTTCATTTTCATAAAAACTCTACTATTGAAACAAATGTTGTTAACAAACATTTTGAGAGGTTTTTAGGCTGCACTTGGATATATTTTCATTTTAAATTTAATTTCAATTTGGGGTTTGTTTTTTTTTTAGATTTTTTTTGAAAATATTTCAAAAGTTATTTTTAACTCATTTTCACTTTTTTATCCCATCAGTTCAATCTATTTTAATAAATAAATCATTCAATCACCAATCATTATTACACATTTTTCCATAAATTTTACTATTCCCCCATTCATCTAACTCTAACAATCAATCATTATTTTACTATTTTTATACTCCCTCCTTCCCAAAAAGATAGTCCACTATTCCATTTTTGTCCGTCCCACAAAGATAGTCCAGTTACCATATTTACCATATCATTAATTTTTCATTTCCACACATACCCTTAATTAATATTCTTGAAATACTGGTTTTCTACCTCGTAAATTGAAAATTGATGATTACAATGCAAAATCTTACTATTCCAATAACAAATATACTAATTCCAACACTGATTTTTATGAGTATTAATTGACATTAATAAATTCAAGAAGGGCATAATTGGAAAACACTAACTAGAATAATGACTTAACTATATAAACTACCAATTTCTTAATCTATGTGAAATCAACCGTAGGACCATCAAATTGGGACGGAGGGAGTATTAAATTAACTTTAATCATTACATTTCACTCTCATATCCATTCACACTCCCAAGTTCTTCATTCTTCTTTCAAATTTTCTTTTATCACCAAAATAAAATGATATCCAATCGCAGCCTTATTGGTTGGTTTTACAATATCCATACAGAAGGACAACATGGCAACCTTATAAAGCAAGAATAATTAAAATGTTGCATGCAATTAAAGCGAATCAGACCCATAAAGAAGCTTAATGCAAACAAACAAACTAAAATGTCAACATAATTATACAAACAGTCAAAGTAATTAATGATGTATCACCTCATTGGATTCATGGACAAGTCCGTTAAACAAGAGAGAGCAGCCCAGCTTAGTCAACCCCAGTTTAAAAGCAGACACGGAGCCTTCCTGAGATAGTTCATTCCATGTTTGCTCCTTCTCCAGTTTCAGTAGAGTATCTTGAGGTGGCGATTTTACTGCTGGCCTTCAGAGAGGAACAATACAAATGATACATGTAAATTCATAGAATTATATAAAGTAATAACTTGGAACACAAAATTGTTCAAGTGTCTTACAAAATTGTTTCCACAAAAGCTCCTTCGACATGATGCGTTTCGGGATTATCTTCTTCACCTGACTCCATTCTCAATTTGTTCACCTATAATAATCGGGAAATACACAAGTTAAAAGAAAAACAACACATAAGACGCTTTCTACGGCACCCCGTGAATAACAAACTATAATCGTAGATCAAACTCATACGTTGCTCAAAAACTGGAAAGCCATCGGAGCCCCATGGTTTTCCTTGATGTAAATAAAAAGGCGTATGATCTGTCAAACAGAAAAACACATCATTAGGATAGTAAAGAGTGATTACCCAAGGTCACAACATAGACATTTATAATTTCCAACCATCATTTAAATAGTTTCAATGTACCAACATCAGCCTATTCTAAGTTCTCTTTTCTTTCTTGTTTCTGGCATGCCTATACTTTACATTCTTATTTTATTTTTCATTCCAGCTTCTCGTTTTTTTTATTTTATTTTTTTGGGAGTGTCATGCAGTGGTTTCTAGTTTTCACAATGTGCCAAATATTGCTGCTCCTTATTCTGACACAACAAAATCGAAACCAAATATATTTAAAAGAATATCCAAGAACAGATTGGATAACAACATAAAATATGATCAGCCTCTCTTTGATGTAAAAGAAATGATTGCCAATAAAATTCGTAAAAAGGGTCATAAATTGTCAAAAAGAAAAAACTAAGTTGGCATATAAAACAAAATAATGTTCCAAGTGTGATTACCAAACTAGAAATGTCTTCGCTGTCATCCTTCGATTGAGCAACTTGAAGTTCACCATCATTTGCTTCGATCTTTTCAACAAATTTCGCGGAGTACAATATTACACCAAACCTTACCGGGAGATTGTTCTCATACATGGAAATGATCATATCAATTGTCTGCAATATTCAAACTGATCAATATGAGGCAGTTGCAGAAAACTCAAAGGTGATCATAGAGAATAAAGAACTCGCCTCAAGCCCACAAAGAGACGCAGGATCCAGAACATAAACTGCATGGAACAGGTTTTTACGAATATAACGTAATTGTCCAGGGAAGACCGGCATCAATATCTATGATCCGAGATGAAGAGAAAAAAAAAAAACACGTAAGCGATCTATATATTTAGCTATTGAGGCACACTACTGTAATTTTAAAATAAAAAAACTAAACTACCTAAAAAAAGAACCCTAAAAGTGAGTGAAAATTTTTTTTAAAAAGAGATCTAAAAAATCGTAAATCCCTAAAAAAATATAATTATATATATATATATACATATATATATATATATATATATATCAAACGATTCAAAACCGTACTAAAAAACCCTAAGAAAAACTAAACTAAAAAAAGAACCCCAGAAAACTAAAAAACTAAAATTTGGGCCCTGACTAACAGAACGTACTCCGTTAGGCGAGTGTAAACAAGTTTTTGTCTTATCCATCTAGGATTACATACGCTGATCACGAAAATTGGAATCCATACCTCATTTATATTGCTTCTCCAACGCTTGTACATGGCATCCTCTTCCAAGTTATTGATGTAGTGAACATGGGAAGTACGAAAATCGACACGAAATGCAAATGATTCTGAAGGGGGCAAAACCGAGAGGAATTTCCTCACAGCGCTGGGAGGAATCTAAGGATATTATCAACATTCAGCATTAGACTTAAGGTTAGGAAAATATCAACGATATAGTAATGAACAATTTATACTTAAAAGAACCCAACTCCCCAACAAAATATAGAAAAAATTATAGAACATCGTACCTTCAATTTTGTATACTGATCTGCCAATGACAATTCCTGATGGACCATATCTACCAGCCTGGAAAAAACGCAAAAAAAAATATATATAACATCATGAATCAGCAATTATTAAGGACAAAAGTAAATAGGAATAACAGCTGGGAAAAAAGTTTTACAGATGAAGGTCAATATCTTCGACATTGACTAAGGCACCATTTATAGCCATTAAGGACTTTCCAGGTGGGATCATTCGCTGATTCTCAATGATTTCATCTTTTATGGAATCATTTAGCTACAAAACAGTTAATTTACATAACATCAGTCCACAAAATGACACCATGTATTTGTCAAACCCACACACAAAGTAAACTGCAGAAAAATAGTATTACCTTCATACGAGATAATGAAGAAACAACACTAGGAAAATTTTGATTGATTTCTTGCATTGACTGCAAAGGGTCAGAGGCGTGCACTATCCTCTGTGCAGTTTGGTGTCCAAGATCTGTGCAGTGTAGAAACAAATATAAGTAAAGTAGACACTGCTTATAAAATTATCATGTATTTTTTAAGCTACAGTGTGAGAATTACCTTTCAGTTCCCAAACATCTAGTGTATCGGAAATTGTAGATGACAACAGATAATCCCTGAATGCCATTACCTCAGATGTTAACTCTGGTTTGCGCTCCTGCATGAGTACACACAAACTTTAACCCTAAATCCGCATTTTTACTTTTCGAAAAAGTAAAAGTAACAAAACAAAATCTATCTATATATTCTTTGGTTCGGAGGGTGAGAGGCTGAACAAACCAAAATCCGGGAGAATATGAACCCTCTAACTTCTTGGCTAAGATCCTCAGTATGGGGATCTTCGAGTGTTACACCTGCCATGAAATATAAAAATCTTCAATATCAATCCCTCAACAAAAACAGTATGACATTTATAAGATTACAAGATGCAACTACAGAGGAAATTATAACAATAACAGTATAAATCATTAAACAACCCAAATCCTTGCCACAAATATTAGAATCGTCTTGCAGACTGAAAAATAATACGCTAATTAACGCCTCGTAAACTTCGTACATTTGCCATTGTTATGATTCTTTTTAAGTTTTAAAAAAATAATAATATGCATATATAAGATAAATCATTAAATACCTCAAATCTATAATATACACAAATTAAAATCACTACCCCGAGGTTATGTGCACAATTATAATTAAAGCAAGAGCACCGAAACCTGACCTTTCTTTACTGTGCTGTCATCCATAGCCTTATATTCCATATTCTTCAAAGCAAGCTCCACACCATACCCACCTAGGTTTACAGGCTCTCCTGAACCAATGGATCCACATAAAGCATTTTTGGATTCACACCCAGAGAGCAATACAGATCGGACAACATATTTCGCTTTCCCCTAAAAGGTTTCGGAAAATATCAGCATATAAATCAACAAATCCACGAGAAATGAATTTCCAAAAATTTCCCAGAATTTTTAGCGGGACCCATGGAGAATCCGAACCAGGTATCTAGTTGAACCCAAAGCACACACATCCATATTCGGGAAACCATAAACGATAAGAAACCATTCCATGGAGAGAAAGTGATTTAGATGAAAATTAATTTATTTTTTTCACCTTTTTTGCAGCTTCTGACAAGGCTGTATGAAATTCTTTAAAGCATTCGGTCCCCAGAGCCCCATAGAGAATGGCAGTTGGACTTCCAGCCGGTGAGTCCGGATGGACATGATCAAATTCAAAAATCTCAGGCTGCTGAAATGCTCCGTCCGTTCTGTAAATTTAAAAGAAAAAGAGAGAGGAATCATCATGGTTGTGAAACTGGATATTCAACAGTTTCATACAAAAATGTAGTGCCCCTCTTTTTTTTCTTTTAAAAAAAAAAAAAAGGACTTACGCGTCATTACGGTTTTGCAGCCACGTCAGCAACTCAGTGACTTCAAAAAACAGGGACCCACCGGTATCAACCCAGCAACATTTATTCCCAGGGCTCTTGAGGTTCATACCCGAAAGGGAAGCTTCGGGATTTTTCGTTTTTGTGGTTTCACTTGGTCTAGATCCGTCAACAGTATTGATGATGACATCATCGGCTAAAGGAAAAGAAGAAAGAGACTCCTCTGCTAACTGACGGTACAACACTAGTCTAGGCGATGCTGACCTAAGGGTTAAAGAGAATTCAAAAAATGATGCTAAAGGTTCACTTAAAAGGGATTTCCCATAATTGGCAATTTTCTTCAAGCAATCTTTCGCAGTATTAGAATCGGAATCTACATTGTGAATCCAAGATTCAACGAAATCCCAGAATAGGTCTTTCCATTCCTTGGCTAACAATTCCCTGCCAAACAAATCAACATATTCGTCATATAAAGTTATAACGGCTCACTAAGCCCTAAGCATATCGTTCTGCTTGACAGAAATGGTTGATCACATCCATAACTAGAACCACAACTTTTATTAATAAATTAATACGTAGCGGTAATAATTCTCGACTCTGATAAGATGAGATTTACCTAGGTTCTGAAATAAACATGAAAATATTGTATATAGGCAACTGAACTTTTAAGGCCAGGGGCTAGAAACTTCCCAAAGTGAAAATTATTAAGAAAAATCATTCTACAAACAACTAAAAAGTGTTAATGGTAGCTAAAAACATTTTCTATAACTCAGCAGCATAAAATACATATTAAAGTAAGCCAGCAACACTGCCTATCAAACTAAAAACTAAGCTAGCGATTGGATATGCAAGAAAAAAAAATCATATGCAGGAGAAAACCTCAAAACACAGTTGCTTATGAAAATTTTCAGGAAATGCACTATTTACTTTCTTCTTTTTTTTATTTTCTTCCATGAATCATTTCTACTCATATTTAAGAAAACAAAAAACATTAACTCACTATTCATTATTCCACATTTTCCAGTAAATTTCATCATTTATCGACTCACATATTTCTAACTATCAATCATTATATCAAACTCAACTTTCATAATACATTTTCATATCACATCCAATCACACTCTCGAAATTCATTCTTCTTTAAAAAAATAAAATAAAAATCCATCCCTGTTCTCTAGCAAGGAAAAAAAATACAGAACGATGACCTCCTATCATCGAGCAATCTTTTGAGCAATAAATCCGTTAGATAAATGCAGCTTGACCAAAGCATATGCGAGGACTACCGAATCAACCATCATAATTCAAAATACAATCCAAAACCTAAATGTCAAGAATCAACACAATTTCATAACGCAAACATTACAATGAAAAAACTGCATATCATGCCCCTTAAAATCACATCAAAACCAACCATTAGGATTGTTAGAGAGAGAGAAAGCATACCCGGCTTCTAGAAGAAGTGGAGTTCCAGGCCACTTGGCTCTAAGAGCCACCTGCACATTCTTGGGACCGCGGTTCACCGCAGAAACTGAGTTCCCAGAAAGATAAAGACATAAAGCTATAAGAATCAAGAAGCAAAACCCAGATCTAACTGGGGTCCCCATTCGCCAAAAATGATCAATTTCTTTTTTCGCCCTTAATTTTCAAAAAATACTGAATATGATCAAATCATGTCCATTAAACACGAGGTAACAATTCAGGATCGAGTTCCTAGTGGGTCCTCCGTTTTCTTCCTCAATGGTTTCTTTGAGTGCAGTAATATGGCGAACTGAGTGACGCCGAGAGAGACGAAAGAATGGGCTCGGGCTTTTTTACAGTTCGAGTCTCTTGTGTGAGTGTGCGTATCGAGTGTGGTAGGGCTCACCTGCTGAGGGTAGATTGGTAATATATTATTCTCGTAACAATGGTATTTTGGTCTTCTAAAATTGGACACTGCATGTCATATAATCTCATTGTCAATGTCTGATATGGTGTCTTTTGATTGGTTGATGACGACAAAGTCTTACGTGGCTTACTATCATTGGTAATGGACTTTGGGGGTTTGTTTACAATTCCAAACTAGGTGGAGAGGGTGTAGAAGTCTATGAAAGCTAAAAAAAGGAAAGGGAAAACAACTCCCAAAAAAAGTTGTTTTTTATTGTGAAAAAAGCTGTGTTATTTTTTACTAAAAGCAAATTATTAAAAAAAAAAAAGTTGGACCCAAACTTTTGTATTTACTCCATTTCATAAATATAAAATACTAAGATCTGACACGATCGTCACTTTTTCTTGAATCTCGAATAGCGTCGCTCATATAAGTAGTCGAACTTTAAACGTTAAACAAACTCTTCTTGGGAGGCAACTCAAGCTCTCGTTTAGCGTCGCTCGTATAAGTAGTCGAACTTAAACGTTAAACAAACGTTTCTTGGGAGGCGACCCAAGCTCTCACTTTTCTTTTCTATAATTTTTGATATTTTAGGAGGATTGGTCGAATTTTGAGGCCCGTTTATACATACCCGAAGACATACGTTGAAGGATCTAAAGTTTTGCTCGAGAAACGACGTTAAAATGACCGAAATGAGGCCCTGTAGAATACCCGTCGATCTACGAGCGAGTCGACGAAATACCGACCAAGTGCTAAATGCACACGTCGATCGACACTAATGTCGACAGACCTCTTTGTCCAACTCGTCGACAGGTCATCGATCGAGGCACGGGTCGACGAACTCTCTGTCCAACCCATCGCCTTGCTCGCTGTCCAGACCATCGATTGTCCATCGATCAACGTCCCTGTTGGGTGCGTAGCCGACCGTCGAACGACTCATGGCTGTCATTTATTAGCGCAGCGGACCAACTAGGGGCAGTTTAGTCCTTTTAAATTTTCGTCGATCTTGTTGAGGGCCCGGACAGCAATTGGCTACTGTCCGTAATTAGCCCAGCGTCGAACACTCCTGTCAGCCTTCAGCCTGCAACCCGGTTTCTCAGCCCGGCCCGAAAGCACCACCAACTGCGTCTCCTCCTAAAACAGCCCTGCTCGTCTGGTCCAACTGGTGTCCTCGAGGCCCGGCTTCAATGATGCTGGTAACCTGAAAAATTACACACAACAAATCAGGAACAGAGGGAAACACTTTATACCAGAGCGGGGCTCTAGGTAGCCCCAATTCACCGGAGCGTCGGACGGCCGTCTACGCTCTGATACCACTGTTGGGTGCGTAGCCGACCGTCGAACGACTCATGGCTGTCATTTATTAGCGCAGCGGACCAACTAGGGGCAGTTTAGTCCTTTTAAATTTTTTGTCGATCTTGTTGAGGGCCCGGACAGCAATTGGCTACTGTCCGTAATTAGCCCAGCGTCGAACACTCCTGTCAA